>JAKFGQ010000831.1:0-14050 GCA_021498475.1 Saguinus midas | reverse complement strand
TCAACTTGATTAGACTGAAGGAAGTAAAGTATCATTTCTGGGTATATGTGGGTGTTTCTGGGTGTTGCCAGATGAGATTAACATTTGAGTCAGTGGACTGGAAGAGGAAGACCCACCCTCAGGAAGACCCACTCAGTGGCTGGGTACCATCCAGTCAGCTGCCAGCATGGCTAGAAAAAGCAGGCAGAAGAAGGTGGAAGGAGCTGACTTGCTGAATCTTCTGACCTTCATCTTTCTCCTGTGCTGGAATTTTCCTGCCCTTGAACATCAAACTCCACGTTCTTCAGCTTTTGGATTCTTGGACTTACATCAGTGGTTTGTTAGGCACTCTTAGGCCTTCAGCCATAGACTGAAGGCTTCATTGTCAGCTTCCTAATTTTGAGGTCTGGGGACTCGGACTGAAAAATTTAAAATTTGGGATCAACAGCCAAATGTGTTACATCAAAGAGAAACATTTCATTTCATTCTCCTGAAGAATGAACCACAGGAGAATTTAGGGTAACTTGAAATTCTCTTCTTAGGTTATAGTGTATCCAAATATATAAGTTCTCAATACTCAAATGATCATATCAGCTCTGACCCACTTCTCAAAATAAGAGGCAAACAATCCATATTGTTGATCATGAGTCATAATTTTTAATTTCTCAGCTTTCTGACGTTCTAGTAAGATTCTTTAGAATAGAATGACTGTAATATGCATCTCAATCTAATTTTTTCTTAACTCCAATTTTTCACAAATTGTGAACTCATTACTCAAGTTGAATTAGTTTGCATTTTCTCTTCTAACATAATCGTTATTCTTGCTAAATTTTTACTTGTATTTTTCTTCTTCCTTATTCTCCAATGTAAACATTTTATCAGAACCAGTTTATATCTATAATTTTTTTTTAAGAGACAAGGTCTTGCTCTGTCTTCCAAGCTGAAGTGCCATAGCATGATCATAGCTCACTGCAGCCTGGAACTCCTGGACTCAAAAATTTCTCCCACTTCAGTCTCCTGAGTAGCTGAGACCATAATAATGAGCCACAGCACCTGGCAGCAGCTTTTATAATGAGAACACAATGATAACTAGGCTTTCAGTAAAATGAATCTATTCAACATATATTTATTAAAGATTATGTCTTTAGATGAATTGGTATGAATTCATAGACTTCTTAACATTATGTATTATTGATATTGACATGTAAGTATTAATATATACTTATCAGTATTGGCATTTTAATGTTTTATTTTGCATTATTTAAGGCCATTCAGAATTTAAAGGAGGTTTTTGGAGAAGGAGTGTTTTACACTTCCTTTGGGATGTGAACTTTTGCTAACTTTGGTTGCCTAGGAACAATTCCTTCCCACAGTGTCTTGGTGTTTCCTTGAAGCAGACTCCCCTTCATAATGAGAATTACACTTTGGCCTCAACTGATTGAGTAATCTCTCTCTTAGGCCACAGAAAGCCATGGAAACCTGTGACAGTCTAATTAGCCTAGAACCTAGGGTTTCAGTTTAAAAACAGGCACAAGTCATGTTCCTCTTTTAGACAGGTATGAAGAAGGATTTACTGTAGGAGTCAATCCAATCTTGGACCCAAATTTATAGACAATTTGGGTCCAAGGGCAGATATATTTAATAGATATGGATTCAGTGCTAAGGCAAAGAAGCCAAAGATAGGAAGTCTTGACCCAAAGCCACCAGATTCAACAGCCGAATTCTACCAGACATACAAAGAGGAGCTGGTACCATTCCTTCTGAAACTATTTCAACAATACAAAAGAAGGAATCATTCCCAAGTCATTTTACGAGACCAACATTATCCTGATACCAAAACCCAAAAGAAACGCACAACAAAAAAAACTTCAGGCCAATATCCCTGATGAACATAAATGCAAAATCTTCAATAAGATACTGGCAAACCAATTGCAACAGCACATCCAAAAGCTTATCCATCACGATCAAGTAGGCTTCATCCTGGGGATGCAAGGCTGGTTCAACATACTCAAGTCTGTAAACAATTTTCTTTTAATATAAAGATACATGCATGTGTAATTTAGCATACACATGTATATATAGAGAGACTTCTAAAAGAAATAGCATAACATACACATTTTATCAAAATTATATCATTAAAAAATTTCCCAGCTATCAAATTAAGAATTTATAATTTACTGAATCGATGGCACCTAAAGTTTTGTTCTCATAAATGTGTTTAACTTAAGACTCACCAGCAACACAGAAGAATATTGCCATGAGACTTAATATCAATTACTTATAATAAGATCTCTTTTTCAAGAAGGAATAGTGCTACTTATGAGTATCATTTTCACTCCAGTTAAGTAAAATCTTACGTTGTTATTTCTCCTCTCTGTGTAGTTTACACAAGTCACCTGCCCTCCATAGAAAATCTTTCCTGTAACTTGGACTGGTTTTCCCACAAAAAACCTAGTGTGATTTTTGATTTGAAGAGGTGACATTATTATATAAGTTATTGCAAAGCTCCAAGCTGATTAACTGGCAAGAGAAAATGTGCTGTGACTTTCACAGAAATTCTTTGATCAAAAGCCTTTGTTTCCCTAAAATTCTGCCTGTGCCAGAATGTTTCAGCAGAGGAGAGTTGAATGAGCTATTGATATTAAAAAGTTCTCCTACGAAAAATGCATGATTAAAGATCTAAGTAAATCACAAAACTGAAAACTTCAGAGGCACAAGATGAGGCTCAAGAAGAACAGAAAATTCAGAAATACTTCAACACAATCAGAAAACGCTTTTGTAAAGCACAGACACTCAAATAACTCTCTTTAGTATTATGGCATACTAGGAGCTTGAAATAGAATTTTCTTGCCAAAAAAAAGCTGTAATGCTTCTGGAGTTATTAATTTTTATAAAATGAAAGAAAGCAGAGAATTTTATTTCCAGCCTTGAAGGATACCATCAATGCAATCACAAAGTTTCTACACATTTTAAATTAAACTTCATTGAATGCTGACACAAAAATGTATAAGTAACAAAGATTTAACCTTTTATAAGAATTGTGGATAACATGGAAGGGAAAGGCTTGTTAAAATGATCTTCACTGAAAGAGAGCAAGTATTTTAATTTGAATTTATTTTATCCAGACATGTACATTTTAGTTGCTACGCAATGCTGACCTCTTGGGTGAATGCCCATGTACACTTAAGCCAGATTTTTCTTTCCTTACTTTTTAAAATTATTTTTAATTAATTCCTAAAGAAATAGTGAAAGTACTCACTTTACTTAAAAAAATACTAAAACTCTATATAGACGGTGGTTTTGAAAGTCAACCAGACTTAAGCTAGGCTAAGTACCTTCTTATAAATGACCTATCTGGACAAACAAAGACTGCTTTTATGGCATAATATTATTTTATTGTATTAAGTTTAGCAAAGGACTGTGAAACATTCAAAAATGTTGCTAGGTTTGTGTTTAGTAAATGTCACTGGAGTTATATTTTATTCTTTTGGACACCTATGCCTATATTAGAATTTAATATAACTCTTACTTATTGAGTTTAAACTTTTTTGCCCTGAGTACCAAGAATTTTATTCTCTTACTACCAAGTGTATTAAATCAGTGTTTTCAGTAGACTGATGTATTATTGCCCTTTGCTGCTCAAAGTCCTGATTCACCCCTGGTAAACTTTAAACATTGAAAAGAACATATACTCATCATTTTTCTTAAAACAAGGTATATTTTAATGGCCCTCGCTTATAGTTTTGTTTTTAATCTAGCCTGTTTTGTTTTTTTTTTTTTTAAAGCTATAGTTTGGCTATAGCTTCTCTATAATCCAGTTATTTCCTCTGTGAAATAAATACAGTAACTACATCAGATGGTTGATCTAAGGTTCACATGAAGGTACAAGTGTCCTAGGACAATACAACCCCAGAGTTAAGTATTATATAAAATAATGTGCTATTATATTCATGCATTTCCACTATCATAAGGATATACCTGTGACTGGCTAATTTATAAAGAAAATATGTTTAATTGACTCACAGTTCTGCATAGCTGAGGGAACTCAGGAAAGTTAACAATCGTAAGGGAAGGCAAAAGAGAAGCAAAGGCACATCTTACATGGCGCAGGCAAGAGAGAGCAAATGAGCAAAGGAAAAGAGTCCTTTATAAAACCATCAACTCTCATTAGAACTCACTCACTATCACAAGAGCAGCATGGAAACCACCCCCATGATCCAATTACCTCCACCTGTTCCTGCCTTTGACACATGGGGATTATGAGGATTACACTTCAAAGTGAGATTTTGGTTTGGACACAGAGCCAAACCATATTAGTTATATTTTTAATATCAGGTATTGGATAATTATTTGAGATTTCTATCTTTAGGCAAACTGATAGTAATATCTGGTACTCTTAAGAAAATTAGCAGCCAGGCACGGTGGCTCATGCCTATAATCCCAGCACTTTGGGAGGCTGAGGCAGGTGGATCACGAAGTCAAGAAATCGAGACCATCCTGGTCAATGAGGTGAAACCCCATCTCTACTAAAAATACAAAATTTGCTGGGCATGGTGGTGCGCTCCTGTAGTCCTAACTACTCGGGAGGCTGAGGCAGGAGAATTGCTTGAACCCAGAAGGTGGAGGTTGCAGTGAGCTGAAATCGTGCCATTGCACTCCAGTCTGGGTAACAATAGTGAAACTCGGTCTCAAAAAAAAAAAAAAAAAAAAAAATTAGCTACTTAATTTTTAAATAATCAAACCTTATTCTTTCATTGATTTTAAAAATTTATTTGAAATTGAAATCTTTCTAAGATGTACCACATATGCTGCTTTTCAAGTCAATTAGAATATATAGTAATTATAGTTAAAATTTGGTCTTGATTAGGCCTTTTATGAGGAATAAATATTATGGATATTTCTTATAGCTGCTAACTATATCCCATGACCTATGCTAAATAGTACACAGATTACCTCATTTCTTCTTCCTCAAAACCATGCAAATTAGGTATTGACAAAATATTTATAAGCAATGTAACTGAAGGTTATGAAGGTTAAGAAACTTACTCATGGTAAGAGTAATAGGAGAGATATACTTTAAATCTAAATGATCTAATGTGAAACCTGCAGATTTAATTATTATGAATATCCTTTTCACATACTTTTTACATATATGAGCTTTTGTGGATAAATAGAATTACATCTATTCATTTGCATAATAGGGAAACTAGTTAAATTAGATTATATATCTTACCATATAAGTTTGTATAGTAATTGGTAGATAGTTTTTCACTTTCTTTCAATATATGTGACCTAAATGAGAGACAGAATGTATAAGGAGATGGAGCCTAGTTTTCATTTAAACAAATGAGAAGCAGTTTATTACTGAACTGAACAGAGTCTTACGTGGTGACTACTCTTGGTTTAAAACTAATTGCAAACTTGGGTTGTATTAATATATAATAATGTTTGAATCAAGAAAGATCCTTTCTTCAGTGTACTGAGGGTACTGCTGTTGGGTTCAATTTTCTACAGGACACAGATAATGAAAGCAAATTAAGAGGAGGGTAAACAATACAGTGTTTATAACTCTTGTCATTGAGGAATATTTTCAGGTGCTGAAGAATTCTGTTCTAGAAAAATTGGCAGCATGATTTCTCTTTTAGAAAATGTGGAACTTGGGGGATGAATTAGAATTATGTTCCATAGAACTACAGGAATAGGGTCAAACCATCAAGTGGAAGGTGAACTTTCATTTCAATACAAGAAGGTGCTGCCTGACGGAGCTATCCAGCAATGTAACAATTTGCTTGTATGACTGGTGAATCACACCCTGAAATGTTTTGTCTTTTCCAAAAAATGTTTTGTAGGTTATATAAAACTTAGTAGTATGTAAAACATATGCCTTGATAACAATTTTGATTTTTTTGGTCACAAACATCAAATAGGTGCTAGTTACTATAATTTCTCAGTTCTCTGTTGAAATGGAAAGTAGCACATGAATAAAATCTAAAGCAAATCACCAAATGTCATTTAAACAATTAAATTTCCAACTTCTTTTTATATCAAACTCTTCCTGGAGTTGTTAAGAAGGAAGCCTACTAAATTTATTTACATTTTGCAGCTTCTTCATTTATCTGCTTTGTGCAATGATAGGGGTAGGGTAATAAGCAACAGGAAATAAAATAACAAAAACATAAAAGTTTGCATATAATTTGAAAGTGTTAATTTATTTGAATATCAACTTTCTAATGTATTGACTCAATGTCTTCATACTTTCTGTAATAATAGATGTCTGCAAAGTTTCATTAAAAATATTTTACCTGTTTCTCTTTGAAAACAGGTCTCATTCTCTTCAGTCTTTTCTCTCCTCTGAATACTCTTCTCGATTTCCATACTGTTTCTCAGCAGGTGAGCTCAATTTTAATTTCATAATAAATTTTAATCTTCATTTATATTTATGTTTGTCAAGTTAAATCACACTTGATGCCATTGCAACTCAGTGAGTGGTAGCAGAACCAGAAGCATTGGCATAGGCTGGAGTTTTAGCAATGCAGAACTTCAACTCTCATCTCAGACTGCAAAATCATAATCTTCCTTTTACAAGATTTCAAAGTGATTTCATGCCACAACGAAGCTGGAAAAGTAAACTTTATGTCTATTTATAGATGCTATCAAGTCTCCCAACCCTCAATTTCTGCCTCTGTGCTGATTTGCTGATTGATTTGCCTGTTAGGCCATTCCATTACTTTTTTTTCATTAGAGAAATGCTTATTGAGAACTATTATGAGTAGAGCAATATTCTAGATGTTAGCTATAGGCACTTGAAAATATAAGCAAGACTCTGACCTCAAGAAGCTTTATATTAGCAATGAACAGATAAGCAAGCAAAGAAATAATTTTAGATACATGCTGTGCAAATGTGCCTTTATACTCTATGGTTTTTTAAAAAAATTATTTTAATATTTTTGAAAAGCAAGAAGTTTAAAAATTAAAATTTTGAGGAAGCCCAGTTTACCAAATTGTTATTTTATGGCTTGTGCTATAGTACTACATCTAAGAAGTTTTTGCTTAATCCCAGGTAACAAGATTGCATTTCTTTTTAGAAATTGTGTGGTTTTAGGTTTTATAGCTAAGCCTGTGATCCATTTTGAGTTATTTTGGTTTCTGATACAAAGAGTGAATGAAAGTTTATTTTTTGTACAGGTATATCCAATTAACTACATGACATTTGTCATTGAAGAGAAAACAAATAATGAAATAAAATGGGAAAAATATTTGAACAAACATTTTACAAAAGGTGATGTATAAATGATAAATAAGTATGTGAAAAGATGCCTAATATTATTAGTCATTAGGAAAATACAAATAAATAACACAGTAAACTTCGCTATACTCCTACTAGCATGACTAATTTGAAACAACTGAGTTTACTCAGTGATGGCAAGAATGTAAAGGCACTGTAAGCCGGATACAACACTGCTGGGAATACGAAGCAGTAACAATTGCTTTGGAAAATTTGGTCTTTTATTAAAAGTTAAAATTCATCTATCATAGGATTCAGACATTCTGCTTGTAGCTATTTACCAAGAAAATAGAAATATAGGTTGTACCACATACTTTTTCATAAATGTTTAGAGCAGCTTTATTTGTAATAGCCCAAAACTAGAAACAATTAAATAAGTTATGGAATAAACAGACTGTGTATACCAATACTAAGAAATATTAGACAGAAAAATGCAATAAACTATTGATACACACAAGAAAATTGATAAATCTTAGAAAGAAGAGAAGCCCAAACAAAAGAGAGTGCACCTCCTATGATTCTATGAATATATAAGTCTACAGTAATGGGAAGCAGTACAATTGTTGCCTATAGATGAGAGGGAATGAAATGGCTGGAAAAACTTTGAGATAAGGTAGATATGTTCACCATCACCACAATCCAGATCACAGACTCTCTCCTCCTCCTCTCTCTCTCTCTCTGTATCTATCATCTATCAATCATTTGGCTATCAAGTTTCAGGCTAGATATATACATATATGGTTTCTTATATGTCAAATATCAAATTATAAATATGCAGAGTTTGGTTATAAAAATAATTTGGTCATTAGATGATTTAATACAGAATAATACATTGGGGGATTAAAGCAAACTTGGTCAATAGCGGTATTTCTGTGAGGGAGTAATCATTCTGATGAAGCATGAAGTGTGAATCTGACCTGATGTCTCCAGACCCCAGTTTGGCCCCCTGAGCCTCAGGGACTCACACATCCATTTTGTAGTAGATATACCCTTTATGATGTACCAAATGCATTTATAACTTGTGTTCAAATCTGAACTTGTCATCTTTCTCAGAAAACACTTTGGTTTCTCTGATTATCTCAATTAGCATTAAGGCTATCCTTCCAATTTCCTATACCTTCATAAGGGGTATTAGGGTTTTTAAAGGGCAGAGCTAATAGGATAGCTGAGGAGTATTAGTCAGGGTTTCTAGTGGGCAGAGCTAATAGGATACATGCATACATATATCCTATTAGCTCTGCCTCATACACATATGTGTGTGTGTGTGTGTGTGTGTGTGTGAGAGAGAGAGAGAGAGAGAGAGAGAGAGAGAGAGAGAGAGAGAGAGAGAGAGAGAGAGAGAGAGAGAGAGAGGCAGTTTATTATAGGAGAATGGACTCACAGGATCACAGGGTGAAGTCCCACAATAGGCCATCTGCGAGATAGGAGCAAGGAAGCCCATCCGAATCCCAAAACCTCAAGAGTAGGGAAACCAACAGTGAAGCCTTCAGTCTATGGCTGAAGGACCAAGAGCCACTGGCAAATGACTAAGTCCAAGAGTCCAAAAGCCGAAGAACCTGGAATCTGATGTTTGAGGGCAGAGAGCATCCAGCATAGGAAAAAGATGGAGGCCAGCAGACGCAGCAAGTCTGCTCTTCTATCCTTTGTCTGCTTGATTCCAGCCATCCTGGCAGCTGATTAGACAATGCCTACCCAGATTGAGGGTGGGTCTGCCTCTCCTAGTCCACTGATTAAAATGTTAATCTCCTTTGGCAACACCCTCAGTGATACACCCAGAAACAATACATTTCATCCTTGAATCCAAACAAGTTGAGTTTCAATGTTAACCATCACAGGAGACACGGAGAGGAGAGTTCTCATCCTAAGTTATCTTGGGATTTATTTCACTTAATCTCACCCTACATTTAGTCAATTACTAATTTCTGTTTATTCTGCTCTGCAATGCTCTTCAGATTTGTACCTATGCCATTTTCTATTTCTATAGTTCAAGAAACCTCCCTTATAATTCCAGCTTTCAAACTGATATACCTGCCTCCTCTTTTTTACTCTCTTCAATCAATTTTGTGCCCTGAGACCAGAGTAGTCATTTCTGTACTGCAAAGCTAAATGTCCCCAAAGCCAAAACAGTGTTTATTATGTAGGGCACTCAATAACTTTTTATTCTGTGAAAGAACAGATTAGTGTCATTTTTCAGATTATAATTCTTCAGTAGCTTAGCATTGCATGCAGTACTAACTCAAATTTCTAAGCATATCCCAGTAGTTCTTCCTACCCTAATTTCCCACATCCACCCTGTCTACAGCTGAATACAATTTTTGAACTAAATGAAGTTCCCTGAATGCATCCACTTTCATTTGTTTCTTGATCCCACACTTGGGGACTCTAACTACCTGCACTGTGCTTCCTCTCTTTTTTAATGGCTTACTCAGGTTTCAGAACTCAGCCAAAAACACTTGGTTAGGAAAATTCCTATGCTTCTACTCATTTCTGAGACTATTTATCTTCCCTTCCTGTGTGTTCTCAGAATATCCCAAAAATAGAGAAGCCATGTCCTGGTGAGTAATAAATAACTGATTACAAAAAATTTCTAGAATTCAGAGGCTATGCCATCTTAATTGCTCCTTCTGCACTGCACAGCTCTGAGCTACGGTGGGTATTACATTAAAATAATTTGAATAAATACACGGATTCTATTTACCCATTTTATTATCTCCCTACAAAGATTGAGAAGAAATCTGAATTTGAGAAAAATGCATTTTGTATTCATATACAGAATATAGAATCATTGTAGTTAGAAATAGAGAGGAGCCAATGGTCTAATTATGAAGGTAAGAACACACATCTCCAAAATTATATTAAACTTGATTTAGAATAGATTTTGTTTTGTATTATTGTTCATTCCACTGACTTAAACTTTTATTGGTATATTGATTTAATCATACCATCACTCATTTATTCATATATTCAATCAGTGTAGTACATATTCCATGAATTATTTAATAACTCTTATAGAATAATAATTAAGAATATAGATTCTGAACCCAAACTCTGGATTTGCTCCTGGTTTTATCACTAGGCTTCTAAAATTTATAATGAGGCAAATATTGGGTACAGTAATGCCTCAAGGCATTAAAAATGGATTTAATAAAAGTTAAGCAGCTAGAGAGCCAAGTACTACACGTATAAAATACTGCTGGCAATTTATTTAACACTTAGGAGCAGCCGTTGCCTTTCACGGCTTTCATACTATTTCTCATTGCTTCTGTTTAATTTCTATCTGGATATAAGAATGTAGGCACCTAGATGGCTCACAAAACTTGCATAAGACCTTCAGGGAAGCATTTTCAACTGAATGAATTCAAATTTCTGTATGCACTAGGTGTAGAATGATATAATCAAATGGAAAAGATGTTAGTAGAAAACTTCATTCAGCCTCTTTGTTCATAAAACCTATGAATGTAGTGAATGATGTCTTCACAGCTGAAAATCAGCAGGCATTATAAATACTTACAAAGTAGGTTAAGAAAATGTACTCTTTCTAATGGGAACAGCAGTTAAAAGGCCTAATGACGCTAATTATAATAAGTAGCTAGTCAATGTCTCATCAGAAACACTGACCCACAGTCCTAGCAGGTGCTTATTATACATGGTAAATTTTGCTCTTAATAACCATTTACCCCTTTGTAATATCTACATATGTAGTAAAGAAAAAATAGCATTATGCATTTTGCTGGAGAAATTCGTGAGGTTGTAAAAAATAATATAAATGCTGTAGTAAAATGTTCATTTCTCAGGCATGACTACAGTATATGTTTTATATATACATAGTTTTGATTCACAAAATGATTTTAAGAGAATGCCATTTTTAGATAAGGTATTGAAAAGGTCTAGCATTTTATAATTTTTAAAACTATGTTAGTGAATATTTATTAGAGAAAGGAGATCTTGGAATAAAGTAATATCTTAGTTATTTTTTTTACCTTATTAATGTAAGATTCACATCAGAAATCCCAACAAAAGGAATGTAGGTGGCTCAGGTAACATTCATCCAGTATAGTGTAGGACAAAATAGTGCTTTTAAAAAGTAAAGTAATACATTTACTTGCTTAAAAATAAAAACTATACAAAGGTTTACAAGAAAATCATCAATCTCCCTTTCTCCTCCTACTCTAACACCTGTAAGTAACTAACTGTGTTAACATCTCCTGTTTCAAGGAAATATGACCATATGTAATTACAATTTTCTTTTATTTTTTCCACATAAGTTAGCATAACATATGCATTGTCTGTGTTTTCTTTTTCTGTTTGCTTGTTTTAGATTCAACGATATAAACCACAAAATTGCCTGAATACTATCATATTTGGCTCACAATTTCATATTGTCCAATGTAGTATCTTGAGATTTATTTATACTAATACATTGAGAATTTTCTTAGTTTTCTTTCCTTTGTGTTTTCAACAGTTACAGAGCATTCCATTATGTTAATAGTTCAGAGTTGATTCAATCCACCTCATATGAATGACCTCTGGATTGTTACCAATCCTTTGTAACTATAAAAAGGATCAATTAATAAACTCTCTAATGCATTAATCATATGCATTTATACCCACAATATGTATTTTTAAAGGTAAAATTATTGGTCAATGGGTAAGTGTATTTGTAATTGTTATTGAAACTGGTAAGATAATTCTAGGTTTCTCTATTGATTACTAACAAAAGGGTTAAAAAATGAAGCTGCTGCACAGCCTCAGGGGGGATCACTTTGGCCAGAACTTTCTTATTTATTGTGTATCTTCTGGAAGGAGCTGGAAGTTTCATAGTTTCTGCACCACTTGGCCCAGAATATTGTATGTGACTTACTTCAGAAGTAGCCAAAACTTCTAAAAATTTTTTTCTACTGAAGTGTCGGATTTCAAATGAAACTTTTCTAAGATACTACAATATTTTCCTCAGGAATAGTCTGTATGAAATACAATATTCTTCCTGCCCAGGCCACACAGGAGCTGGTGCATAAATAAACACTGTCTAAATTAGGTGTTTGGGGACCTTCCTTTAGCAGATGAAGAAAATTAAAAATTAGAATATCTTTGTTTACATGTAAAATGATGCATCAAAATCTGTTAATGATGTTTATCATTTTAATATTAAGATGAAGTTATTTTCCCCCGGGTAATGTTGGATTCCTTCCAAATTGTCACAAATTCTGACTAAATGGGGATTAAATTAATAACCTCTGTTCAAGGAGTAGTCAAATCATATACCACCACACTATTTCCACACTGACATTTGAAGGACATCTTCAACTTATAGATTCTATTCTATAAGAATCCAAAGAGCATTTATTGTTATTTGTAATGGAGATTTTTTAAGCTAATAATGTATAGGTATTTAATTTAATTTATTTCCTATAGTCTTCCAGAAATAATATATAATAACTAAAGTATACAAAATTGCTGTTCATATGTTTGTAAATGAAACAATATAATTTTCAAAATGTTAGAATAATTTCAGAATCCTAATACTCCAGAAAACAAGTATTAATTCTGTTTACACTCCAAGGCCTCAACATCTAGGCATCTTCCATCCAAGTGCTCTACAATACTCCAGGCACTTAGTTCAGCACAGTGACATTCACATTCAGGTATCCATGTTCTAGGAGGAGGATGAAGGAAGAATTGAAGAATAACAGAACAAAATTTGATGTCAATTGTCCCTTAGAAAAAGGTTCTTTTGTAAATTTGTTTAAGTTTCTTTTAGATTCTGGATATTAGACCTTTGTCTGATGGGTGGATTGCAAAGATTTTCTCCCATTCTGTAGGTTGCCTGTTTACTCTGATGATAGTTTCTTTTGTTGTGCAGAAGCTCTTTAGTTTAATTAGACCCTATTTGTCAATTTTGGCTTTTGTTGCAATTGCTTTTGATGTTTTGTCATGAAGTCTTTGCCCTGCCTGTGTTCTGAATGGTATTGCCTGGGTTTTCTAGGAATTTTATGGCTTGGGGTTTTATATTTAAGTCTTTAATCCATCTTGAGTTATTTTTGTATAAGGGTCCAATTTGTTTTCTACATATGGCTAGCCAGTTTTCCAAGCACAATTTGTTAAATAGGAGTCCTTTCCCCATTGCTTGTATTTGTCAGGTTTGTCAAAGATAAGATGGTTGTAGATGTGTGGTGTTATTTATGAGGTCTCTGTTCTGTTCCATTGGCCTATATATCAGTTATGGTATTATTACCATGCTGTTTCAGTTACTGTATCCTTGTAGTGTAGTTTGAAGTCAGGTAGCATGCTGCCTCCAGCTTTGGCAAAGGATATGAACAGACACTTCTCAAAAGAAGACATTTATGTGGCCAAAAACATATTTTATAAACTCATGATCACTGGTTATTAGAGAAATGCAAACAACATTGAGGGAGGAGGAGGGATCCAATGGCTGATTAGAGCAGCTCAGGATTGCAGCTCCCAGTAAAGCACAACGGGTGAGTGGATGACATTTCCAGATGGATTTTATTACTCACAGACCAGGAGATTCCCAGGTGGAGAAGCCCCATAGGTTGCCAGCATGGCTGGTTTGGCAGCTGTTTTTGCTGGCATGGCTGTTTTGCTCATGCAGCTCTTTTTGCCAGCACCCCAGCATGGCAGTTCTCCATACAAAATACACAGGTCTGGGCTTTTTAGCTGGTGATTGAGCTCCTGGGAGACAGAGTCACCCATTCATCTGATTAGAAAAGGGGACTGAAACAGGGAGCCAGGCCAGGAGATTCCCAGGCAAAAAGCACCATGAATCTC
>JAKFGQ010000830.1:0-14054 GCA_021498475.1 Saguinus midas | reverse complement strand
CTTGCCTTATATATCTGGGTGCTCTACATTTGGTCCATATATATTTAGAATCGTTATCTCTTCTTGTTGTATCAATCCTTTTACCATTATGTAATGACCTTCTTTGTCCCTTTTGATCTTTGTTACTTTAAAGTCTATTTTATCAGAGATGAGAATTTCAACTCCTGCTTTTTTTTGCTCTCCATTTGCTTGGTAAATCTTCCTCCATCCCTTTATTTTTATCCTTTGTGTATCTTTGCATGTGAGGTGGGTTTTCTGGATACAGCACACTGATGGGTTTTGGTTTTTTATCCAATTAGCCAGTCTGTGTCTTTTGATTGGTGCATTTAGCCCATTTACATTCAGGGTTAATATTGTTATGTTTGAATTTGATACTGCCATTTTGATGCTAGCTGGCTGTTTTGCCCGTTGGTTCATGTACATTCTTCATTATATTGATGGTCTTTAGCATTTGGTGTGCTTTTAGGATGGCTGGAACTGGTTGTTTCTTTCTATTTGTAGTGCCTCTTTCAGGAGCTCTTGTAAAGCAGGCCTAGTGGTGAGAAAATCTCTGAGTACTTGCTTGTTCGTGAAGGATTTTATTTTCCCTTCACTTATGAAGCTCAGTTTGGCTGGATATGAAATTCTGGGTTGACAGCTTTTTTAAGGATGTTGAATATTGGCTCCCACTCTCTTCTGGCTTGTAGAGTCTCTGCTGAGAGATCTGCTGTTGTATTATTCTCTGAAGCTCTGAATGAGTGGCCATAAAATAGAGACTCCTGAATGCTCCTCAGGCATTCGTTTTTACATTCGGCTCTAAATGAGTGGCTATTCAAAATAGAATTTTAACTTTTACCAAGATGTATGTTATTCAGTTAGGCTCTAAATATGTTGGTATACAAAATACAATTCTGACTACAATAGAGGTGTTTATTATTCAAGGAAGCTCTGAAATTGATGCCACATGTAATAGCGTCCTGAATATTTCCCAGGTATGTAGTATTCACTGAGGATCTGAAACTTTGGCCATATAAAATTGTTTTCTGACTTGTCCACAGGTGTGTATTATTGACTCTGACTCTAAATATTCGGGCATGTAAAATAGACAAGTGACTATTCCAAAGTTGTGTACTACTCACTCAGTCTTTGATTTTGTGGCCACGTAAAATAGTCTAGTGTCTATTCCACACGTGTGCATTATTCCCTGAGGCTGTAAATGAGAGACTATATAAAGTAGACTCCTAACACTTCCCTGGTTGTGCCTTACTCAGTGAGGCTCATTTTGTATGACCATATGAAACAGGATGCTGCTATATTAAATATTTGTATTATTTTGGGAATCTCGGAATGAGTGTCTGATTGAAATAGACTGCTGAGTACTTTACATTTGTGCCTTTTTCACTGAGGTTACAAGTCAGTGGCCATATAAATTAAAATCTGGACTAATCAACACGTGCATATTATCCACTGAGGCTATGAATGAGTGTCCTAATAAAATAGACTCCTGGCTACTCCACAGGTGTACATTATTTTCCGAGGCTCTGAATGAATGTCCATCGAAAATAGACTCCAAATTATTTTCCAGGTGTCTATTATTCAGTGAGGCTCAGAAGATATGGCCATATTAATTTGACTCCTTACAACATAAAGGACTGTTTTATTCACTGAGACTCTGAATATGTGTCTACTCTGAAATAGACTCTTGACTACATCACATTATTCAGTGACACTCCGAATTAGAGGCCACATGAAAAAGTCTCCTGACTATTCCACAGGTGTGCATTATTTAGTGAGACTCTGAATGAAGGGATATAGGTAAATCCTGACTATTTCCCCAGGTGTGTAAACTGAGTGAGGCTCTTAACGAGTGGCCATAGGAAAGAGTATCCTGACTATTCCACAGGTGTGCATTATTTAGTGAGACTCTGCATGAAGGGATATAGGTAAATCCTGACTATTTCCCCAGGTGTGTACACTGAGTGAGGCTCTTAACGAGTGGCCATAGGAAAGAGTATCCTGACTATTCCACAGGTGTGCATTATTTAGTGAGACTCTGAATGAGGGGATAATGGTAAATCCTGACTTTTTTCCCAGATGTGTACACTTAGTGAGGCTCTGAACAAGTGGCCATAGAAAAGAGACTTCTGACTATTCCACAGGTGTGCCTTATTTAGTAATTCCTTGAATGGGTGGCCATAAAAAGTATACTCCAGTCTATGTCACAAGTGTGTAATATTCAGTGAGGCTGTGAAAGAGGTTCCATAAGAATTAGACTTCTAATTAATTTACATCTGCATTATTCACTGTTTTTCTGAATGAGTAGCCATATGACATAGACCCTCATTATTATACATGTGTGCATTAATCAAACAGGTTTGTTTGAGAGTCCATACCAAATAGACACCTGACACTGCCCCAGGTGTGTATTACTAAGCAACACACAAAATTAGAGTTCATACAAAATAGACCCCAGGTTATTACCCAGGTGTGTATCATTCAGGGGGGCACTGAATTCGTGGCTATCTTAAACTTTCCTGATTACTCCATTGAAGTTTATTATTCACTGAAACTTTTAGTGACAGACCATATAAAATAGACACCTGACTACTGATCCATTGTGAATTATTAGATAAGGTGCTAAATGCGTTGTAGTATCAAGTAGAATCCTTAGGATTCTTCAGGTGTATATCACTCAGTGAGGCACAAAATGAGTGGCCATATAAAAAATGCTCGACTATTACCCTGGTGTGCATTATTCACTGAGGCTCTAAATGAGTGAATACATGAGGTAGACTCTTAACTCTTCCCCAGGTGTGTATTATTGAATGAGACTCTGACTAAGTGGGCATAAAAGAGACTCAGGTCTATTGCCCAGGTGTTTAACACCTACAGAGTCTCTGAATGTGTAGCCATTTAAAGTAGGCACTTGACTATTTTTGAGGGGAGTATTCTTCACAGAGGCCCTGAACAAGTGGCCATGAGAAAGAGATTCCTTACTTTTCAGATATACATATTATTCGCTAAAACACTGAAAGGGTGGCCTTCTGAAATAGAACCCATTTTACTCCAGGTATAAGTTTTGATTCACCAAACGAAACACCATATGAAAAATTATTCCACATGTGCAAAAGCAACCATAAAATAGACTAGTGTCTATTCCCACGTGCATTATTTCCTGATTCAAATTATATATAAAGTCGACTCTAACATTCCTGGTGTCCCAGTGAGGCTAAACCATGATAGAGGATCTATCTCAAATATTTTATTATTCAGTGAATCTCTGAATTAGTACATTAAATAGACTGCTGAGTACACTTTTGTGCATTTTCACTGAGGTTAGGTCATATATAAATGAAACCCTAATCCACTGTATTATTTAATGAGGCTCTTTTTGTAACCATATGAACAGGATACTGTCTATCTTAAATATTTTATATAAAATGAATCTCTGAATGAGTGTCTATATGAAATAGACTGCTAGTATTTTACATTTTCATTGCCACTGATTTACCATATAAAATGGAACTGACTATACACGTGCATATTATCCACTGAGGCTATGAATGAGTGTCCAAAATAAATAGACTCCTGGCTACTCCACAGGTATGCATTATTTACCGAGGCTCTGAACAATGTCCATCGAAAATAGACTCCAAATTATTCTCCAGGTGTGTATTATTCAGTGAGGCTCAGAAGATGTGGCCATATTAATTAGATTCCTTACTATATGAGTGGCCTGTCTTTATTCACTGAGGCTCTGAATATGTGTCTACATGAATAGACACCTGACTACACCACATTATTCAGTGACACTGAATTAGAGACACATAAAAGAGTTTCCTGACTATTCCACAGGTGTGCATTATTTAGTGACACTCTGAATGGTGGATAAAGGTAAATCCTGACTATTTCCAGGTGTGTACACTTATTGAGGCTCTTAGTGAGTGGCATAGGAAAGAGAATTGACTATTCAGTGCATTATCCTGAGTGGTCATAATAGACTCAGACTATCAAGTGTGTATTCAGTGAGGCTGTGAAAGAGCCATATTAAACAGACTTCTAATTATTACATGTGCATTATTCACAGTTTGTCTGAATGAGTAGCCATGATGACAGACTCTCATTATCCATGTGTGCATTAATCAAACAGGTCTGTTTGAGTGTCCATACCAAGACTGACTGCCCCAGGTGTGTATTCACACAAAAAGAGTATATGAAATAGACTCTATCACTGTGTATCATTCAGGAAGGCACTTAATTCATTACTATTAAACAGCCCTGATTACATAGAAGTTCATTATTCACTGAAACTTTGAATGATAGATATAAAATAAACACCTGACTATTGCTCCATTGTGAATTATTCTAAGGTTCCAAATGAGTGGTAGTATCAAATATCTGAGGTGTATATCACTCAGTGGCACAAAATGAGTGGCCATAAAAAATGCTAGGAGGCAAGATGGCTGAGGCATTCAGGATTGCAGCTCAGTGAAGGCGCAGAGTGAGTCCTCTTCTCGGATGTTCCTTTATGCCCACAGAGCGTTGAAAGTCCCAGGTGTGGGAGACAATAGACCAGCTAATGTAGCCAGCTGTCTTTGCCAGAGGACCTCGGAACTCACTGGTCTGGGTGCCCTGTTAAAGTGGCAATCTGAGATTTGAAGGCAGATTGGCATGTTCATCTGATTGAACGGACTTGGACAATGAGCCAGACCAGGAGTTTCCTGGAAGCGTGATCTGAGCTTAGTGGGCAGCAGAAGGGAGATCACGGATCCCAGTGCTATTGGCAGGCTACTGGGGCGCCAAGAGAGTCGACCTTTCAGCTTGAGAAAGAGAGAGAGACTCTGAGGCAGGAGCTGGGTGATTGGCTCGGCGGTCCCACACTCAGGGACAAGCAGTGGCGACTGGAGATGCTGGGGCTGAGAGTTTTGCTGCCAGCATCAGGATGTGCATCCTGTGAGGAGGGCTCCACCATTGCTGACGAGTCCACCCCACTGAAGTATGTGGACTGACGCAGCCTGCTGTGAGGGCAACCTGCCATAACAGAGAGACTCCAACTCACAAAGGGAGCCCAGCAGCAACAGGGCAGATCGCTAGCAGGTCAGAGCCCGGCAGGCAACAGTGAATAGACTGCGCCTAGTGGGGCAGGACAGTGCAACAGATACTCATAAAGAAAGCCCCAACTCCTGAGACAGAGCATCTAAGAAATATGGTGTTTTGAGTTCTGAGCAGACATAAACAACTCCCAACAACCTGAATGAACAACGGAGCTCACAGCTAGCACTGAGCTCCATAAAGCACAGACTGTCTCTCAAGCAGCTCTGACCCCTGTATATCCAAGGAGTCACCCCAGAAAAGGACTAATCAGACTGAGGCTGGCATTATTCTGGAACAAGGACAGCAGAAGAAGAAACTGGTATCCTCACTGTTCCGCAGTTGCAGGTATACAGACAAGCAGGGCCTGAGTGGACCTCAGCACTCATGCAGAGGATAGACCATTAGAGGAAAATAATAGAAATACTATCATCAACAACTCAGCGACACAGAGACCCAATTGAAAAATCAGCAACTAAGACACAGGCGGATAAATCCATAAAGAGGGAAGAAACCAGCCCAAAAGGAGGAAAGCACTAAACCAAAACACCTCACCTAGGACTAAACTTACCAGCAAGGAACAAAGCTGGACAAGAATGAATGTGAAAATGACGGAATCAGACTTCAGAAAGTGGATAATGAGAAACTAGTGAGCTAAAGGAACATGTACTAAACCAGTGCAAACAAACTAAGAACCTTGAAAAGATTTGAAAAAGATTCGAGGAATTGATAACAAGAATGGACAACTTAGAGGAATATGAATGAATTGAAGGAGCTGAAAAACACAACATGAGAACTTCAAGCATGCACAAGTTTCAACAGCGAATTGACCAAGCAGAAGAAAGAATATCAGAAGTTGAAGATCAACTCTGAAATAAAACGAAACAAGATTAAAGAAAAAGTACAAAAGGAATGAACAAAATCTCCAAGAATGTGGAGTATGTGAAGAGACCCAACCTACGTTTGATAGGTGTGCCAGAATGACAAGAGAATGAATCCAAGCTGAAAACACCTTCAGGATATTATCCAGGAAAATTTCAACCTAGAAAGACAGGTCAAACTAACTCCAGGAAATACAGAGAACACCACAAAGATACTCTGCAAGAAGAGCAACCCCAAGGCATATAATGTCAGATTCACCAGTTGAAACGAAGGAGAAAATACTAAGGGCAGCCAGAGAGAAATCTGGGTCACCCACAAAGGAAGCCATCAGACTCACAGCAGATCTCTGCAGAGACTCTACAAGCCAAAGAGAGTGAATATTCAACATCCTTAAAGAAAGAACCAACCCAGAATTTCATATCCAGCCAAACTGAGCCCATAAGTGAAGAAAATAAAATCCTTCATGAACAAGCAAGTACTCAGAGATTTTGTCACCACTAGGCCTGTTTTACAAGAGCTCCTGAAAGAGGCACCACACATAGAAGAACAACCAGTTCCAGCCATCCTAAAAGCATACCAAATGCTAAAGACCATCATAAATGAAGAATGTACATGAACCATGGCAAACAGCCAGCTAGCATCAAAATGGCAGTATCAAATTCACACATAACAATATTAACCCTGAAATGTGCTAAATAAAAGACACAGACTGGCAAATTGATAAAACCAAAACCCATCAGTGTGTTGTATCCAGGAAACCCAATTCACAGCAAAGATACACAAAGGCTCAAAATAAAAAGGATGGAGAAGATTTTCCAAGCTGAGAGCAAAAAAAAAGCAGGAATTGCAATTCTCATCTCTGAAAAATAGACTTTAAAGCAACAAATATCAAAAGACAAAGAGTCATTACATAATGAAAAGGATCATAAAATGAAGTGTAATGCATATTTGATTACATGAAATATAATGCTTTGAAGAAGATATGATTCTAAATATATATGACCCAATGTTCATATATATAAGGCAAGTTCTTAATGACTTAAAGAGACTTAGAACACACAAAAGTGGAGACTTTAACACTCCAGTCAATAGCAGACAGATCAACCTGACAGAAAATAACAAGGATATCCAGGACTTGAACTCAGACCTGAACAAGCAAACCTGATAGACATTTACAGAACTCTCCACCCCAAATCACAGAATATACATTCTTCTCATATCACATCAAATACTCCAAAATTGACCACAAATTGAAGTAAAGCACTCAAATGCAAAACAAGGAAATCATAACAGTCTCTCAGACCATAGTGCAAAGTTGAACTTCTGAAAATAACTCAGAACTGCACATTCATGGAAACTGAACAACTGGCTTTTGAATGTTGATTGATAAAAATGAAATGAAGGAAAAAAGAAGTTCTTGAAACCAACGAGAATGAAGACACAACGTACCAGAATCTCTGGGACACATTTAAAGCAGTCTGTAGAGAAAATATAGCTATGCCCATGAGAAGAAAGAGATCCAAATGACACCCTATCGTCAAAATTGAAAGAGCTAGGAGCAAGATCAAAAAGCTCAAAACCTAGCCAAGACAAGAAATAACTAAGATCAGAGCTGAAGAGATAGAGACAAGAAAACCCTTCAAAAATCAATAAATCTAAGAGCTGGTTTTTGAAAAGATCAACAAAAATAGAGACCACTAGCCAGACTGATAAAAAAGAAGAGAGAGAACCAAATAGATGCAAAAAACTAATGAAATCACCACAGATTCCACAGAAATTCAAACCATCATCAGAGAATACTACAAACAACTCTATGCACATTTAGTAAATCAGAAGAAATGGATAAATTCCTGACGCCTGTGTCTCAAGCCTAAACCAGGAGGAAGCTGAAACTATGAATAGACCAATAATAAGGTGTGAAGTTGAGGTAGCAATTAAGAGCCTACCACATAAAAAGCCCAGGTCTGATGGGTTCACAGCTGAATCTACCAGACATAAAAGAGGATCTGTACCATTCTTCTGAAACTATTCCAAATAATCCAAAAGAGGGAACCTTCCCAAATCATTTTATGAGACCAACATCATCCTGATACCAAAATGCAGACTCAACAAGAAAAGAAAACTTCAGGCCAATATCCATGATGAATAGATAAAAATTCAATAAAATACTGGCAAATGATTGCAACAGCACATTAAAAACTTATCATCATGATCAAGTAGATTCATCCTGTGATGCAATGTTCAACATATGCAAGTCTATAAATGTAATTCACATCAACAGAAGTAAAACAAAACCACATGATTATCTCAATTGACAGAGAAGGCATTTGACAAAATTCAACAGCCCTTATGCTAAAACCTCAATAAATTTGATTGATGGAATATATCTCAAAGTGTAAAAGCTATTTATGACAAACCAACAGCCAATATCATACTTAATGGCAAACTGGAATATTCCCTTTGAAATCGCACTAGACAAGGATGTCTTCACTCTATTCAACATAGTACTGAAGTTCTCAGAGCAATGAAAAAGAAATAAGTGTATTCAAATAGGAAAGGTATCAAATTGTCTCTATTTGCAGACGACATGATAGTATACCTAGAAGACCCCATCACCTCAGCCCAAAAACTCCTGCAACTGATAGAAACTTCAGCAAAGTCTCATTTAAAATCACAAAATCACAAGCATTCCTATACACCAATAACAGACTTAAGAGAACCAAATCAAAACGAACTGATTCACAATTGTACAAAGAAAATAAATAGAATACAACTCAAGGAATGTAAGGGATCTTTAGGAAAACTACAAACAACTCAACGAAATAAGAGAGACACAAACAGATGAGAAACATTCCATGTTCGTGGTTAGAAGAATCAATATTGTGAAATGGCTATACTGCAAAGTAATTTACACAATCATGCTATCCCCATCAAACTACCATTGAATTTCTTCACAAAACTGGAAAACACCATGATTTTATATGGAACCAAAAAGTATAGCCAAGTCAATTTGCAAAGAACACAGCTGAGCATCACGCTACCAGACTTCAAACTATAGTACACAGTAATCAAAACAGCATGGTAATTGGTACCAAAACAGAGATATAGACCATGGAACAGAACAGAAGCATCAGAGGCAACACAAATATCTACAACCATACTTCTGATAAACCAGACAAAACAGGCAATGAAGGATTATTAATAAATGGTGTTATCTCCATGTGCAGAAAGCAGAAACTGGACCTTTCTGACATTACACTAAAATTAACTCCAGATGGATTTGACAAACGTAAGACCTGACACCATAAAAAACCCTAGAAGAAAATCTAGGCAAAACCATTCAGGACATAGGAGAGGCAAGGACTTCATGAACAAAACACAAAGCATTGGCAACAAAAAGCCAAATAGACAAATGGGACCTAATCAAACTCACAGCTTCTGCACAGCAAAGAAACAGTCACTAGAGTAATCAACCATCAGAATGGAAAATCTTTGCAGTTTACACATCTGACACTGATATCCAGAATTTACAAAACTCAAACAGATTTACAGAAAATAAAGCCATTCAAAATGGGCAAAGGATATGAACAGAAACTTTACAAAAGAAGAATACATGAGGCCAACAAACATATGAAAAAGTGCTCATCATCATTGGTCATTAGAGAGATGCAAATCAAACCACATTGAGATATCATCCACACCAGTTAGAATGTCATTAAAAATCTGAAGACAGTGTCATTCCCAGGACTTAGAAATAGAAATTCCATTTGACCCAACAATCCCATTACTGCATCTATCCAAAAAGACTATAAGACTCTAAGGACACATGCACACGAATGTTCATTGCAGCACTGTTTACAATAGCAAAGACCTGAACCAACCCAAATGCCCATGATGATAGACTTAAATGTGGCATATATACACATGAATATTATGCAGCAATCAAAAATGATGAGTGTCCTTTGTATGACATGGATGAATCTGAGAACATCATTCCCAGCAAACTGACACAAGAACAGAAAAGAAATGTGCATATACTCACTCATAGGTGGGTGAGAAAAATGAGAACACATGACACAGAGATGTGTATCTACTATCACTGACTCTTAAATAGGACAAACTATACTCAGATGAATACAAGTGTGTGAAAAAGGCAGCAAAAACACTGCCATGTGTACCTATGCAACTATCTTGAGTTCTGCACATGTACCCCAAAACTATAATGCAATAAAATTAAAAAAAAAAAAATACATGCTATATTCCATTGTGATTATTCACAGTGAAAGTAATATCACTGAATCCTTCAAATAGACTTTGGGATTCTCAAAACAGTGTCATAAATGAAAATATATAAAAAATGCTTGACTATTACATGTGCATTATTCACTGAGGCTAAATGAGTGGCTACATGAAGTAGACTCTTAACTCTTCCCATGTGTATTATTGAATGAGAATTGACTATGAACATAAAAGAGACTCAGGTGTATTGCCCAGGTGTTCATATACTCAGAGTCTCTGAAGTGTAGCATAAGTAGACACTTGACATTTTTGAGGGAGTATTCTCACAGGGCTGAATGAGTGGCCATGTGAAAGAGATTCCTTACTTTTCAGATATACATGTTATTCACTAAAACACTGAAAGAGTGGCCTTCTGAAATAGAACCCATTTTACTCCACAGGTGCATGTTTTTTGATTCACCAAATGAAACACCATATGAAACAGACAAGTGATTATTCATGTAGTGTTCAAAAAGGCTTTCATATAAAAGACTAGGTCTATTCCAGGTGTATTTCCTGATTCTGAAATTAAATGCTATAAAGTACTATTCCTGGTGTGCATTACTCAGTGAGGCTCTAACCATATGAACAGGATGTCTATCTCAAATATTTTATTACTTAATCTCTGATGTGTCTATATAAAATAGACTCTGAGTACTTTACATTTGTGCATTTTCCTGAGGTTAAGATGTTGGATATAAAGGAATTTAATCCACACTGCATATTATTTATTGAGGCTCTTTGTGTACCATAAAAAACAGGATGCTGTCTATAAATATTTATTATTCAATGAATCTCTGAATAAGTGTTATATGAAATAGACTGCTGAGTACTTTACATTTGTGCATTTTTCACTGAGTAAGTCAGTGCCATATAAATGGAATCCTGACTAATCACATGTGCATATTATCCAATGAGGCTATGAATGAGTGTCCAAATAAATAGACCTGGCTACTCACAGGTGTACATTATTTACTGAGGCTCTGAATGAATGTCCATCGAAAATAGACTCAAATTATTCTCCAGGTGTGTATTATTCAGTGAGGCTCAGAAGATGGCCATATTAATTAGATTCCTTACTATATCAGGGGCCTGTCTTATTCACTGAGGCTCTGAATATGTGTCTATATGATATAGACTCTGACTACACCACATTATTCAGTGACACTGAATTAGAGGCCACATGATTCTCCTGACTATTCCACAGTGTGCATTATTTAGTGACACTATGAATGAGGGATAAATTATTTCCCAGGTGTGTATTAGTGAGGCTCAACGAGTGGCCATAGGAAAGAGACTTGACTATTCTGCAGGTGTGCATTATTTAGTGATTCTCTGAATGAGTGGCCATAAAAATAGACTCCAGACTATATCACAAGTGTGTAATATTCAGTGAGGCTGTGAAAGAGGGCCATATGAAACAGACTTCTATTATCCCATGTGCATTATTCACTTTGTCTGAATGAGTAGCCATATGACATAGACCTCATTATTATCCATGTGCATTAATCAAATAGTTCTGTTTGAGTGTCCATACCAAATAGACTTGACCTGCACCAGGTGTTTATTATTCAGATACACAAAATTAAAATTCATATGAAATAGACTCCTGACTATCACCCAGGTGTGTATCATTCATGAAGGCACTTAATTCGTGACTCTCTTAAACAGCGTCCTGATTACTCCATAGAAGTTCATTATTCACTGAAACTTTGAATGATAGTATAAAATAGACACTGACTATTGCTCCATTGTGAATTATTCAATAAGGTTCTAAATGAGTGGTAGTATCAAGAATCCTGAGGATTCTTTATATCACTCAGTGAGGCACAAATGAGTGGCCATATAAAAAATGCTCGACTATTACCCTGGTGTGCATTATTCACTGAGGTCTAAATGAGTGGCTACATGAAGTAGACTCTTAAGTCTTCCTGTGTGTATTGAATGAGACTCAACTGTGGGCATAAAAAAGAGACTCAGGTGTAATGCCCAGTTGTTCATTACTTACAGAGACACTGAATGTGTAGCCATTTGAAGTAGACCCTTGATCATTTTTAAGGGGAGTGTTCTTCACAGAGGCCCTGAACAAGTGGCAATGTGAAAGAGATTTTTTACTTTTCAAATATACATATTATTCACTAAAACACTGAAAGAGTGGCCTTATGAAATAGAACCCATTTTACTCCACAGGTGTGCATTAGTTTTTGATTCACCAAATGAATCACCATATGAAACAGACTAGTGATTATTCCCCACATTTGCAGTATTTGACAAGGTTCTGTATGAGTGTCTATGTCAAAGAGTCTCCTGACTCTGACACTTGTGTGTATCATTCACGGAGCTGCTTAATTTGGGGCTACCTTAAATAGCGTCCTGACTACTCCACAGCTGTTTATTATGCACTGAAGCTCTGAATGAGAGGCCGTATGAAATAGATTCTTTACTATTGCCCCATTGTGTATTATTCGGTAATGCTGTGATTGAGTGGCCATATGACTTGGACTCTGACAATTCCCAAGGTGTGTATTCTTCTGTGATATTCTGAACGAGTGACCACATAACATAAACTCCTGACTCTATCCTCTTGACTATTTTTCAGTTCTGCATTGTTCACTGAGTCTCTGGGTGTAGGTTCATATCAAATAGTCTCCAGACTATTCTTTAGTTGTGCATTATTCAGTGAGTCTCTGAATAAGTGGTCATATATATTATATTCCTATGTATTTTCCAGATGTATATGATTCTTCACTGAGGTTCTGAATCAGTGGCCATGTTAGATCCACTCCAGAAGTTTCCATAGGTCTGTATTATTCTGTGAAGCTCTGAATGTGTGGCCATCAAATAGAGACTCCTTAATACTCTTCCGGCGTGCGTTTTTACATTCAGCTCTAAATCAGTGGCTACACGAAACAGAATTCTGCCTTTTTCCAAGGTGTATGTTATTCAATTAGTCTCGGAATATGTGGCTATAGAAAATAGAATTCTGACTACAATAGAGTTGGTTTTTATTCAATGAAGCTCTAAAATTGATGCCACATGTAATAGCATCCTGAGTGTTTCCCAAATATGTATTATTCACTGAGGATCTGAAACTCTGGCCATATAAAATTGTTTTCTGACTATTCCACAGCCGTGTATTATTGACTCTGACTCTAAACATTTGGCCATATGAAATAGACTAGTGACTATTACAAAGTAGTGTATTACTGACTCAGGCTTTGATTTTGTGGCCATAAAAATAGACTAGTGTCTATCGCACATGTGTGCATTATTCCCTTAGGCTGTAAATGAGAGGCTATATAAAGTAGAATTTTATCACTTCCCCAGGTGTGCATTACTCAGTGATGCTCTTTTTGTGTGACCATATGAAACACGATGTTGTCTATCTTAAATATTTGTATTATTCACTGAATCTCTGAATGAGTGTTTATATGAAATAGACTGCTGAGTACTTTACATTTGTGCATTTTTCATTGAGGTTACGAGTCAGTGGCCATATAAAATGGAATCCTGACGAATCCACACGTGCATATTATCCACTGATGCTATGAATAAGTGTCCTAATAAACTAGACTGCTGGCTACTCCACAGGTGTACATTATTTACCGAGGCTCTGAATGAATATCCATCGAAAATAGACTCAAAATAATTCTCCAGGTGTGTACTATATAGTGAGGCTCAGAAGATGTGGCCATATTAATTAGATTCTTTACTATAACAAGGGCCTGTCTTATTTACTGAGGCTCTGAATATGTGTCCACATGAAATAGACTCCTGACTACACCACATTATTCAGTGACCCTCCGAATTAGAGGCCACATGAA
>JAKFGQ010000083.1:0-69817 GCA_021498475.1 Saguinus midas | reverse complement strand
GTACTCCCATTCACTGAGAAATGTCCAAACGCAGCTCTTCCCAGGAACGTGTTTCTAACTCCAGATTCTAACGGGAGATTTCACTCACTTAGCTGAACAAACGCACAGCAGAGCAGATTGAAGGATACGTTTCTTCTGTGTTTCAGGCAGAGTTTTACTGCTATTTCGTTATATGCGAATAGTGCTGGAAATGCCTGTTTTGAGATCTCTCCACAGAAAGCTTTCCAGACTTCCTTCAACACAGGAGTTTAACTCTGTAAGTTGAATGCACACATTGAAGACCGTTCTGTTAGGTAGCTCCGTTTTGGTTTTAGAAGCAGAGAGTTCTCCTTACAGCATATACTCCCATTCACTGAGAAATGTCCAAACGCAGCTCTTCCCAGAAACGTGTTTCTAACTCCAGATTCTAACGGGAGATTTCACTCACTTAGCTGAACAAACGCACAGCAGAGCAGATTGAAGGATACGTTTCTTCTGTGTTTTAGGCAGAGTTTTACTGCTATTTCGTTATATGCGGAATAGTGCTGGAAATGCCTGTTTTGAGATCTCCACAGAAAGCTTTCCAGACTTCCTTCAACACACGAGTTTAACTCTGTAAGTTGAATGCACACATTGAAGACCGTTCTGTTAGGTAGCTGCTTTTGGTTTTACAATCAGACAGTTCTCCTTACAGCATATACTCCCATTCACTGAGAAATGTCCAAACGCAGCTCTTCCCAGAAACGTGTTTCTAACTCCAGATTCTAACGGGAGATTTCACTTAGCTGAACAAACGCACAGCAGAGCAGATTGAAGGATACGTTTCTTCTGTGTTTTAGGCAGAGTTTTACTGCTATTTCGTTATATGCGGGAATAGTGCTGGAAATGCCTGTTTTGAGATCTCTCCACAGAAAGCGTTTCCAGACTTCCTTCAACACACGAGTTTAACTCTGTAAGTTGAATGCACACATTGAAGACCGTTCTGTTAGGTAGCTCCGTTTTGGTTTTACAATCAGACAGTTCTCTTACAGCATATACTCCCATTCACTGAGAAATGTCCAAACGCAGCTCTTCCCAGAAACGTGTTTCTAACTCCAGATTCTAACGGAGATTTCACTCACTTAGCTGAACAAACGCACAGCAGAGCAGATTGAAGGATACGTTTCTTCTGTGTTTTAGGCAGAGTTTTACTGCTATTTCGTTATATGCGGAATAGTGCTGGAAATGCCTGTTTTGAGATCTCCACAGAAAGCGTTTCCAGACTTCCCTTCAACACACGAGTTTAACTCTGTAAGTTGAATGCACACATTGAAGACCGTTCTGTTAGGTAGCTCCGTTTTGGTTTTACAATCAGACAGTTCTCTTACAGCATATACTCCCATTCACTGAGAAATGTCCAAACGCAGCTCTTCCCAGAAACGTGTTTCTAACTCCAGATTCTAACGGAGATTTCACTTAGCTGAACAAACGACAGCAGAGCAGATTGAAGGCTACGCTTTTCTGTGTTTCAGGCAGAGTTTTACTGCTATTTCTATATGCGGAATAGTGCTGGAAATGCCTGTTTTGAGATCTCTCACAGAAAGCGCTTTCCAGACTTCCCCTTCAACACACGAGTTTAACTCTGTAAGTTGAATGCACACATTGAAGACTGTTCTGTTAGGTAGCTCAGTTTTGGTTTTAGAAGCAGAGAGTTCTCCTTACAGCATACACTCAAATTCACTGAGAAATGTCCAAACGCAGCTCTTCCCAGAAACGTGTTTCTAACTCCAGATTCTAACGGGAGATTTCACTCACTTAGCTGAACAAACGCACAGCAGAGCAGATTGAAGGATACGTTTCTTCTGTGTTTTAGGCAGAGTTTTACTGCTATTTCGTTATATGGAAAAATAGTGCTGGAAATGCCTGTTTTGAGATCTCTCCACAGAAAGCGTTTCCAGACTTCCCTTTCAACACACGAGTTTAACTCTGTAAGTTGAATGCACACATTGAAGACCGTTCTGTTAGGTAGCTGCTTTTGGTTTTACAATCAGACTGTTCTCTTACAGCATACACTCAAATTCACTGAGAAATGTCCAAACGCAGCTCTTCCCAGAAACGTGTTTCTAACTCCAGATTCTAACGGGAGATTTCACTCACTTAGCTGAACAAACGCACAGCAGAGCAGATTGAAGGATACGCTTCTTCTGTGTTTTAGGCAGAGTTTTACTGCTATTTCGTTATATGCGGAATAGTGCTGGAAATGCCTGTTTTGAGATCTCCACAGAAAGCGTTTCCAGACTTCCCTTCAACACACGAGTTTAACTCTGTGTTGAATGCACACATTGAAGACCGTTCTGTTAGGTAGCTGCTTTTGGTTTTACAATCAGACAGTTCTCCTTACAGCATACACTCAAATTCACTGAGAAATGTCCAAACGCAGCTCTTCCCAGAAACGTGTTTCTAACTCCAGATTCTAACGGGAGATTTCACTCACTTAGCTGAACAAACGCACAGCAGAGCAGATTGAAGGATACGTTTCTTCTGTGTTTTAGGCAGAGTTTTACTGCTATTTCGTTATATGCGGAATAGTGCTGGAAATGCCTGTTTTGAGATCTCCACAGAAAGCGTTTCCAGACTTCCCTTCAACACACGAGTTTAACTCTGTAAGTTGAATGCACACATTGAAGACCGTTCTGTTAGGTAGCTCCGTTTTGGTTTTAGAAGCAGAGAGTTCTCCTTACAGCATACACTCAAATTCACTGAGAAATGTCCAAACGCAGCTCTTCCCAGAAACGTGTTTCTAACTCCAGATTCTAACGGGAGATTTCACTCACTTAGCTGAACAAACGCACAGCAGAGCAGATTGAAGGATACGTTTCTTCTGTGTTTTAGGCAGAGTTTTACTGCTATTTCGTTATATGCGGGAATAGTGCTGGAAATGCCTGTTTTGAGATCTCTCCACAGAAAGCGTTTCCAGACTTCCCCTTCAACACACGAGTTTAACTCTGTAAGTTGAATGCACACATTGAAGACCGTTCTGTTAGGTAGCTCCGTTTTGGTTTTACAATCAGACAGTTCTCTTTACAGCATATACTCCCATTCACTGAGAAATGTCCAAACGCAGCTCTTCCCAGAAACGTGTTTCTAACTCCAGATTCTAACGGGAGATTTCACTCACTTAGCTGAACAAACGCACAGCAGAGCAGATTGAAGGATACGTTTCTTCTGTGTTTTAGGCAGAGTTTTACTGCTATTTCTATATGCGGGAATAGTGCTGGAAATGCCTGTTTTGAGATCTCTCCACAGAAAGCGTTTCCAGACTTCCCCTTCAACACACGAGTTTAACTCTGTAAGTTGAATGCACACATTGAAGACCGTTCTGTTAGGTAGCTCCGTTTTGGTTTTAGAAGCAGAGAGTTCTCCTTACAGCATACACTCAAATTCACTGAGAAATGTCCAAACGCAGCTCTTCCCAGAAACGTGTTTCTAACTCCAGATTCTAACGGGAGATTTCACTCACTTAGCTGAACAAACGCACAGCAGAGCAGATTGAAGGATACCTTTCTTCTGTGTTTTAGGCAGAGTTTTACTGCTATTTCGTTATATGCGGGAATAGTGCTGGAAATGCCTGTTTTGAGATCTCTCCACAGAAAGCGTTTCCAGACTTCCCTTCAACACACGAGTTTAACTCTGTAAGTTGAATGCACACATTGAAGACTGTTCTGTTAGGTAGCTCCGTTTTGGTTTTAGAAGCAGAGAGTTCTCCTTACAGCATACACTCAAATTCACTGAGAAATGTCCAAACGCAGCTCTTCCCAGAAACGTGTTTCTAACTCCAGATTCTAACGGAGATTTCACTTAGCTGAACAAACGACAGCAGAGCAGATTGAAGGATACGCTTCTGTGTTTTAGGCAGAGTTTTACTGCTTATTTCGTTATATGCGGGAATAGTGCTGGAAATGCCTGTTTTGAGATCTCTCCACAGAAAGCGTTTCCAGACTTCCCTTCAACACACGAGTTTAACTCTGTAAGTTGAATGCACACATTGAAGACCGTTCTGTTAGGTAGCTGCTTTTGGTTTTACAATCAGACAGTTCTCTTTACAGCATATACTCCCATTCACTGAGAAATGTCCAAACGCAGCTCTTCCCAGAAACGTGTTTCTAACTCCAGATTCTAACGGGAGATTTCACTCACTTAGCTGAACAAACGCACAGCAGAGCAGATTGAAGGATACGTTTCTTCTGTGTTTTAGGCAGAGTTTTACTGCTATTTCGTTATATGCGGGAATAGTGCTGGAAATGCCTGTTTTGAGATCTCTCCACAGAAAGCTTTCCAGACTTCCTTCAACACACGAGTTTAACTCTGTAAGTTGAGTGCACACATTGAAGACCGTTCTGTTAGGTAGCTCCGTTTTGGTTTTACAATCAGACAGTTCTCTTACAGCATATACTCCCATTCACTGAGAAATGTCCAAACGCAGCTCTTCCCAGAAACGTGTTTCTAACTCCAGATTCTAACGGGAGATTTCACTCACTTAGCTGAACAAACGCACAGCAGAGCAGATTGAAGGATACGTTTCTTCTGTGTTTTAGGCAGAGTTTTACTGCTATTTCATATGCGGAATAGTGCTGGAAATGCCTGTTTTGAGATCTCCACAGAAAGCGTTTCCAGACTTCCCTTCAACACACGAGTTTAACTCTGTAAGTTGAATGCACACATTGAAGACCGTTCTGTTAGGTAGCTCCGTTTTGGTTTTAGAAGCAGAGAGTTCTCCTTACAGCATACACTCAAATTCACTGAGAAATGTCCAAACGCAGCTCTTCCCAGAAACGTGTTTCTAACTCCAGATTCTAACGGGAGATTTCACCACTTAGCTGAACAAACGCACAGCAGAGCAGATTGAAGGATACGTTTTTCTGTGTTTTAGGCAGAGTTTTACTGCTATTTCGTTATATGCGGGAATAGTGCTGGAAATGCCTGTTTTGAGATCTCTCCACAGAAAGCGTTTCCAGACTTCCTTCAACACACGAGTTTAACTCTGTAAGTTGAATGCACACATTGAAGACCGTTCTGTTAGGTAGTCCGTTTTGGTTTTACAATCAGACAGTTCTCCTTACAGCATACACTCAAATTCACTGAGAAATGTCCAAACGCAGCTCTTCCCAGAAACGTGTTTCTAACTCCAGATTCTAACGGGAGATTTCACTCACTTAGCTGAACAAACGCACAGCAGAGCAGATTGAAGGATACGTTTCTTCTGTGTTTTAGGCAGAGTTTTACTGCTATTTCGTTATATGCGGAATAGTGCTGGAAATGCCTGTTTTGAGATCTCTCACAGAAAGCGTTTCCAGACTTCCCTTCAACACACGAGTTTAACTCTGTAAGTTGAATGCACACATTGAAGACTGTTCTGTTAGGTAGCTCCGTTTTGGTTTTAGAAGCAGAGAGTTCTCCTTACAGCATACACTCAAATTCACTGAGAAATGTCCAAACGCAGCTCTTCCCAGAAACGTGTTTCTAACTCCAGATTCTAACGGAGATTTCACTCACTTAGCTGAACAAACGCACAGCAGAGCAGATTGAAGGATACGGTTTTCTGTGTTTTAGGCAGAGTTTTACTGCTATTTCGTTATATGCGGGAATAGTGCTGGAAATGCCTGTTTTGAGATCTCTCCACAGAAAGCGTTTCCAGACTTCCTTCAACACACGAGTTTAACTCTGTAAGTTGAATGCACACATTGAAGACCGTTCTGTTAGGTAGCTCCGCTTTTGGTTTTACAATCAGACAGTTCTCCTTACAGCATACACTCAAATTCACTGAGAAATGTCCAAACGCAGCTCTTCCCAGAAACGTGTTTCTAACTCCAGATTCTAACGGGAGATTTCACTCACTTAGCTGAACAAACGCAGAGCAGAGCAGATTGAAGGATACGTTTCTTCTGTGTTTTAGGCAGAGTTTTACTGCTATTTCGTTATATGCGGGAATAGTGCTGGAAATGCCTGTTTTGAGATCTCTCCACAGAAAGCTTTTCCAGACTTCCCTTCAACACACGAGTTTAACTCTGTAAGTTGAATGCACACATTGAAGACCGTTCTGTTAGGTAGTCCGTTTTGGTTTTAGAAGCAGAGAGTTCTCCTTACAGCATACACTCAAATTCACTGAGAAATGTCCAAACGCAGCTCTTCCCAGAAACGTGTTTCTAACTCCAGATTCTAACGGAGACTTCACTCACTTAGCTGAACAAACGCACAGCAGAGCAGATTGAAGGATACGCTTTTCTGTGTTTTAGGCCGAGTTTTACTGCTTATTTCGTTATATGCGGAATAGTGCTGGAAATGCCTGTTTTGAGATCTCTCCACAGAAAGCGTTTCCAGACTTCCCTTCAACACACGAGTTTAACTCTGTAAGTTGAATGCACACATTGAAGACCGTTCTGTTAGGTAGCTCCGTTTTGGTTTTACAATCAGACAGTTCTCCTTACAGCATATACTCAAATTCACTGAGAAATGTCCAAACGCAGCTCTTCCCAGAAACGTGTTTCTAACTCCAGATTCTAACGGGAGATTTCACTCACTTAGCTGAACAAACGCAGCAGAGCAGATTGAAGGATACGTTTCTTCTGTGTTTTAGGCAGAGTTTTACTGCTATTTCATATGCGGAATAGTGCTGGAAATGCCTGTTTTGAGATCTCTCCACAGAAAGCGTTTCCAGACTTCCCCTTCAACACACGAGTTTAACTCTGTAAGTTGAATGCACACATTGAAGACCGTTCTGTTAGGTAGCTCCGTTTTTGGTTTTACAATCAGACAGTTCTCTTTACAGCATATACTCCCATTCACTGAGAAATGTCCAAACGCAGCTCTTCCCAGAAACGTGTTTCTAACTCCAGATTCTAACGGGAGATTTCACTCACTTAGCTGAACAAACGCACAGCAGAGCAGATTGAAGGATACGTTTCTTCTGTGTTTTAGGCAGAGTTTTACTGCTATTTCGTTATATGGAATAGTGCTGGAAATGCCTGTTTTGAGATCTCTCCACAGAAAGCGTTTCCAGACTTCCCCTTCAACACACGAGTTTAACTCTGTAAGTTGAATGCACACATTGAAGACCGTTCTGTTAGGTAGCTCCGTTTTGGTTTTAGAAGCAGAGAGTTCTCCTTACAGCATACACTCAAATTCACTGAGAAATGTCCAAACGCAGCTCTTCCCAGAAACGTGTTTCTAACTCCAGATTCTAACGGAGATTTCACTCACTTAGCTGAACAAACGCACAGCAGAGCAGATTGAAGGATACGTTTCTTCTGTGTTTTAGGCAGAGTTTTACTGCTATTTCGTTATATGCGGGAATAGTGCTGGAAATGCCTGTTTTGAGATCTCTCCACAGAAAGCGTTTCCAGACTTCCCTTCAACACACGAGTTTAACTCTGTAAGTTGAATGCACACATTGAAGACCGTCTGTTAGGTAGCTCCGTTTTGGTTTTAGAAGCAGAGAGTTCTCCTTACAGCATACACTCAAATTCACTGAGAAATGTCCAAACGCAGCTCTTCCCAGAAACGTGTTTCTAACTCCAGATTCTAACGGGAGATTTCACTCACTTAGCTGAACAAACGCACAGCAGAGCAGATTGAAGGATACGCTTCTGTGTTTTAGGCCGAGTTTTACTGCTATTTCGTTATATGCGGGAATAGTGCTGGAAATGCCTGTTTTGAGATCTCTCCACAGAAAGCGTTCCAGACTTCCCTTCAACACAGGAGTTTAACTCTGTAAGTTGAATGCACACATTGAAGACCGTTCTGTTAGGTAGCTCCGTTTTGGTTTTACAATCAGACAGTTCTCCTTACAGCATATACTCAAATTCACTGAGAAATGTCCAAACGCAGCTCTTCCCAGAAACGTGTTTCTAACTCCAGATTCTAACGGGAGATTTCACTCACTTAGCTGAACAAACGCAGCAGAGCAGATTGAAGGATACGCTTTCTGTGTTTTAGGCAGAGTTTTACTGCTATTTCATATATGCGGAATAGTGCTGGAAATGCCTGTTTTGAGATCTCTCACAGAAAGCGTTTCCAGACTTCCTTCAACACACGAGTTTAACTCTGTGTTGAATGCACACATTGAAGACCGTTCTGTTAGGTAGCTCCGTTTTGGTTTTAGAAGCAGAGAGTTCTCCTTACAGCATACACTCAAATTCACTGAGAAATGTCCAAACGCAGCTCTTCCCAGAAACGTGTTTCTAACTCCAGATTCTAACGGGAGATTTCACTCACTTAGCTGAACAAACGCACAGCAGAGCAGATTGAAGGATACGTTTCTTCTGTGTTTTAGGCAGAGTTTTACTGCTATTTCGTTATATGGAATAGTGCTGGAAATGCCTGTTTTGAGATCTCTCCACAGAAAGCGTTTCCAGACTTCCTTCAACACACGAGTTTAACTCTGTAAGTTGAATGCACACATTGAAGACCGTTCTGTTAGGTAGCTCCGTTTTGGTTTTAGAAGCAGAGAGTTCTCCTTACAGCATACACTCAAATTCACTGAGAAATGTCCAAACGCAGCTCTTCCCAGAAACGTGTTTCTAACTCCAGATTCTAACGGAGATTTCACTCACTTAGCTGAACAAACGCACAGCAGAGCAGATTGAAGGATACGTTTCTTCTGTGTTTTAGGCAGAGTTTTACTGCTATTTCGTTATATGCGGAATAGTGCTGAAATGCCTGTTTTGAGATCTCTCACAGAAAGCGTTTCCAGACTTCCCTTCAACACACGAGTTTAACTCTGTAAGTTGAATGCACACATTGAAGACCGTTCTGTTAGGTAGCTCCGTTTTGGTTTTCCAATCAGGCAGTTCTCCTTACAGCATACACTCAAATTCACTGAGAAATGTCCAAACGCAGCTCTTCCCAGAAACGTGTTTCTAACTCCAGATTCTAACGGAGATTTCACTTAGCTGAACAAACGACAGCAGAGCAGATTGAAGGCTACGCTTTCTTCTGTGTTTCAGGCAGAGTTTTACTGCTATTTCGTTATATGCGGAATAGTGCTGGAAATGCCTGTTTTGAGATCTCTCCACAGAAAGCGTTTCCAGACTTCCCTTCAACACACGAGTTTAACTCTGTAAGTTGAATGCACACATTGAAGACCGTTCTGTTAGGTAGCTCCGTTTTGGTTTTAGAAGCAGAGAGTTCTTTTTACAGCATTCACTCAAATTCACTGAGAAATGTCCAAACGCAGCTCTTCCAAGAAACGTGTTTCTAACTCCAGATTCTAACGGGAGATTTCACTCACTTAGCTGAACAAACGCACAGCAGAGCAGATTGAAGGATACGCTTCTGTGTTTTAGGCAGAGTTTTACTGCTATTTCGTTATATGTGCGGAATAGTGCTGGAAATGCCTGTTTTGAGATCTCTCCACAGAAAGCGTTTCCAGACTTCCCTTCAACACACGAGTTTAACTCTGTAAGTTGAATGCACACATTGAAGGCCGTTCTGTTAGGTAGCTCCGTTTTGGTTTTAGAAGCAGAGAGTTCTCCTTACAGCATACACTCAAATTCACTGAGAAATGTCCAAACGCAGCTCTTCCCAGAAACGTGTTTCTAACTCCAGATTCTAACGGAGATTTCACTCACTTAGCTGAACAAACGCACAGCAGAGCAGATTGAAGGATACGTTTCTTCTGTGTTTTAGGCAGAGTTTTACTGCTATTTCGTTATATGCGGGAATAGTGCTGGAAATGCCTGTTTTGAGATCTCTCCACAGAAAGCGTTTCCAGACTTCCCCTTCAACACACGAGTTTAACTCTGTAAGTTGAATGCACACATTGAAGACCGTTCTGTTAGGTAGCTCCGTTTTGGTTTTAGAAGCAGAGTTCTCCTTACAGCATACACTCAAATTCACTGAGAAATGTCCAAACGCAGCTCTTCCCAGAAACGTGTTTCTAACTCCAGATTCTAACGGGAGATTTCACTCACTTAGCTGAACAAACGCACAGCAGAGCAGATTGAAGGATACGTTTCTTCTGTGTTTTAGGCAGAGTTTTACTGCTATTTCGTTATATGCGGAATAGTGCTGGAAATGCCTGTTTTGAGATCTCTCCACAGAAAGCGTTTCCAGACTTCCCTTCAACACACGAGTTTAACTCTGTAAGTTGAATGCACACATTGAAGACCGTTCTGTTAGGTAGCTCCGTTTTGGTTTTAGAAGCAGAGAGTTCTCCTTACAGCATACACTCAAATTCACTGAGAAATGTCCAAACGCAGCTCTTCCCAGAAACGTGTTTCTAACTCCAGATTCTAACGGAGATTTCACTCACTTAGCTGAACAAACGCACAGCAGAGCAGATTGAAGGATACGTTTCTTCTGTGTTTTAGGCAGAGTTTTACTGCTATTTCGTTATATGCGGGAATAGTGCTGGAAATGCCTGTTTTGAGATCTCCACAGAAAGCGTTTCCAGACTTCCCCTTCAACACACGAGTTTAACTCTGTAAGTTGAATGCACACATTGAAGACCGTTCTGTTAGGTAGCTCCGTTTTGGTTTTAGAAGCAGAGAGTTCTCCTTACAGCATACACTCAAATTCACTGAGAAATGTCCAAACGCAGCTCTTCCCAGAAACGTGTTTCTAACTCCAGATTCTAACGGAGATTTCACTTAGCTGAACAAACGCACAGCAGAGCAGATTGAAGGATACGTTTCTTCTGTGTTTTAGGCCGAGTTTTACTGCTATTTCGTTATATGCGGAATAGTGCTGGAAATGCCTGTTTTGAGATCTCTCCACAGAAAGCGTTTCCAGACTTCCTTCAACACACGAGTTTAACTCTGTAAGTTGAATGCACACATTGAAGACCGTTCTGTTAGGTAGCTCCGTTTTGGTTTTAGAAGCAGAGAGTTCTCCTTACAGCATACACTCAAATTCACTGAGAAATGTCCAAACGCAGCTCTTCCCAGAAACGTGTTTCTAACTCCAGATTCTAACGGAGATTTCACTCACTTAGCTGAACAAACGCACAGCAGAGCAGATTGAAGGATACGCTTTTCTGTGTTTTAGGCAGAGTTTTACTGCTATTTCGTTATATGCGGAATAGTGCTGGAAATGCCTGTTTTGAGATCTCTCCACAGAAAGCTTTCCAGACTTCCCTTCAACACACGAGTTTAACTCTGTAAGTTGAATGCACACATTGAAGACCGTTCTGTTAGGTAGCTCCGTTTTGGTTTTAGAAGCAGAGAGTTCTCCTTACAGCATACACTCAAATTCACTGAGAAATGTCCAAACGCAGCTCTTCCAGAAACGTGTTTCTAACTCCAGATTCTAACGGGAGATTTCACTCACTTAGCTGAACAAACGACAGCAGAGCAGATTGAAGGATACGCTTTTCTGTGTTTTAGGCAGAGTTTTACTGCTATTTCGTTATATGGAATAGTGCTGGAAATGCCTGTTTTGAGATCTCTCCACAGAAAGCGTTTCCAGACTTCCCTTCAACACACGAGTTTAACTCTGTAAGTTGAATGCACACATTGAAGACCGTTCTGTTAGGTAGCTCCGTTTTGGTTTTAGAAGCAGAGAGTTCTCCTTACAGCATACACTCAAATTCACTGAGAAATGTCCAAACGCAGCTCTTCCAGAAACGTGTTTCTAACTCCAGATTCTAACGGGAGATTTCACTCACTTAGCTGAACAAACGCACAGCAGAGCAGATTGAAGGATACGCTTCTTCTGTGTTTTAGGCAGAGTTTTACTGCTATTTCGTTATATGCAGGAATAGTGCTGGAAATGCCTGTTTTGAGATCTCTCCACAGAAAGCGTTTCCAGACTTCCTTCAACACACGAGTTTAACTCTGTAAGTTGAATGCACACATTGAAGACCGTTCTGTTAGGTAGGTAGGTTCGTTTTGGTTTTTGAAGCAGAGAGTTCTCCTTACAGCATACACTCAAATTCACTGAGAAATGTCCAAACGCAGCTTTTCCCAGAAACGTGTTTCTAACTCCAGATTCTAACGGGAGATTTCACTCACTTAGCTGAACAAACGCACAGCAGAGCAGATTGAAGGATACGTTTCTTCTCAAAAATAAAAAATATAAATACTTTATGGGTTTCCAATTGGTAAAAACAAAGTAACTCTCACAATACTCTGTTAGAAAAACATAAAATGTCCTTTTCTACTGTGTTGTAAAGTATATAAACCATCAGGATGTACTCTCACACGTAAAATGCTAAAATTAAATTTTCACTCAAAAATAAAAATATAAATACTTTATGGGTTTCCAATTGGTAAAAACAAAGTAACTCTCACAATACTCTGTTAGAAAAACATAAAATGTCCTTTTCTACTGTGTTGTAAAGTATATAAACCATCAGGATGTACTCTCACACGTAAAATGCTAAAATTAAATTTTCACTCAAAAATAAAAATATAAATACTTTATGGGTTTCCAATTGGTAAAAACAAAGTAACTCTCACAATACTCTGTTAGAAAAACATAAAATGTCCTTTTCTACTGTGTTGTAAAGTATATAAACCATCAGGATGTACTCTCACACGTAAAATGCTAAAATTAAATTTTCACTCAAAAATAAAAATATAAATACTTTATGGGTTTCCAATTGGTAAAAACAAAGTAACTCTCACAATACTCTGTTAGAAAAACATAAAATGTCCTTTTCTACTGTGTTGTAAAGTATATAAACCATCAGGATGTACTCACACGTAAAATGCTAAAATTAAATTTTCACTCAAAAATAAAAATATAAATACTTTATGGGTTTCCAATTGGTAAAAACAAAGTAACTCTCACAATACTCTGTTAGAAAAACATAAAATGTCCTTTTCTACTGTGTTGTAAAGTATATAAACCATCAGGATGTACTCTCACACGTAAAATGCTAAAATTAAATTTTCACTCAAAAATAAAAATATAAATACTTTATGGGTTTCCAATTGGTAAAAACAAAGTAACTCTCACAATACTCTGTTAGAAAAACATAAAATGTCCTTTTCTACTGTGTTGTAAAGTATATAAACCATCAGGATGTACTCTCACACGTAAAATGCTAAAATTAAATTTTCACTCAAAAATAAAAATATAAATACTTTATGGGTTTCCAATTGGTAAAAACAAAGTAACTCTCACAATACTCTGTTAGAAAAACATAAAATGTCCTTTTCTACTGTGTTGTAAAGTATATAAACCATCAGGATGTACTCTCACACGTAAAATGCTAAAATTAAATTTTCACTCAAAAATAAAAATATAAATACTTTATGGGTTTCCAATTGGTAAAAACAAAGTAACTCTCACAATACTCTGTTAGAAAAACATAAAATGTCCTTTTCTACTGTGTTGTAAAGTATATAAACCATCAGGATGTACTCTCACACGTAAAATGCTAAAATTAAATTTTCACTCAAAAATAAAAATATAAATACTTTATGGGTTTCCAATTGGTAAAAACAAAGTAACTCTCACAATACTCTGTTAGAAAAACATAAAATGTCCTTTTCTACTGTGTTGTAAAGTATATAAACCATCAGGATGTACTCTCACACGTAAAATGCTAAAATTAAATTTTCACTCAAAAATAAAAATATAAATACTTTATGGGTTTCCAATTGGTAAAAACAAAGTAACTCTCACAATACTCTGTTAGAAAAACATAAAATGTCCTTTTCTACTGTGTTGTAAAGTATATAAACCATCAGGATGTACTCTCACACGTAAAATGCTAAAATTAAATTTTCACTCAAAAATAAAAATATAAATACTTTATGGGTTTCCAATTGGTAAAAACAAAGTAACTCTCACAATACTCTGTTAGAAAAACATAAAATGTCCTTTTCTACTGTGTTGTAAAATATATAAACCATCAGGATGTACTCACACGTAAAATGCTAAAATTAAATTTTCACCAAAAATAAAAATATAAATACTTTATGGGTTTCAATTGGTAAAAACAAAGTAACTCACAATACTCTGTTAGAAAAACATAAAATGTCCTTTTCACTGTGTTGTAAAGTATATAAACCATGAGGATGTACTCTCACATAAAATGCTAAAATTAAATTTTCACTCAAAAATAAATAATATAAATACTTATGGGTTTCCAATTGGTAAAAACAAAGTAACTCACAATACTCTGTTAGAAAAACATAAAATGTCCTTTTCACTGTGTTGTAAAATATATAAACCATCAGGATGTACTCTCACGTAAAATGCTAAAATTAAATTTTCACTCAAAAATAAAAATATAAATACTTATGGGTTTCCAATTGGTAAAAACAAAGTAACTCACAATACTCTGTTAGAAAAACATAAAATGTCCTTTTCTACTGTGTTGTAAAATATATAAACCATCAGGATGTACTCTCACATAAAATGCTAAAATTAAATTTTCACTCAAAAATAAATAATATAAATACTTATGGGTTTCCAATTGGTAAAAACAAAGTAACTCTCACAATACTGTTAGAAAAACATAAAATGTCCTTTTCACTGTGTTGTAAAATATATAAACCATCAGGATGTACTCACACGAAAATGCTAAAATTAAATTTTCACCAAAAATAAAAATATAAATACTTATGGGTTTCCAATTGGTAAAAACAAAGTAACTCACAATACTCTGTTAGAAAAACATAAAATGTCCTTTTCACTGTGTTGTAAAGTATATAAACCATGAGGATGTACTCTCACGTAAAATGCTAAAATTAAATTTTCACCAAAAATAAAAATATAAATATTTTATGGGTTTCCAATTGGTAAAAACAAAGTAACTCTCACAATACTCTGTTAGAAAAACATAAAATGTCCTTTTCTATTGTGTTGTAAAGTATATAAACCATGAGGATGTACTCTCACACGTAAAATGCTAAAATTAAATTTTCACTCAAAAATAAATAATATAAATACTTTATGGGTTTCCAATTGGTAAAAACAAAGTAACTCTCACAATACTTTGTTAGAAAAACATAAAATGTCCTTTTCTACTGTGTTGTAAAGTATATAAACCATCAGGATGTACTCTCACACGTAAAATGCTAAAATTAAATTTTCACTCAAAAATAAAAATATAAATATCTTATGGGTTTCCAATTGGTAAAACAAAGTAACTCTCACAATAATAGGTTAGAAAAACATAAAATGTCCTTTTCTATTGTGTTGTAAAGTATATAAACCATCAGGATGTACTCTCACACGTAAAATGCTAAAATTAAATTTTCACTCAAAAATAAAAAATATAAATACTTTATGGGTTTCAATTGGTAAAACAAAGTAACTCTCAAAATACTCTGTTAGAAAACACATAAAATGTCCTTTTCTACTGTGTTGTAAAATATATAAACCATCAGGATGTACTCTCACACGTAAAATGCTAAAATTAAATTTTCACTCAAAAATAAAAATATAAATAATTTATGGGTTTCCAATTGGTAAAACAAAGTAACTCTCACAATAATCTGTTAGAAAAACATAAAATGTCCTTTTCTACTGTGTTGTAAAGTATATAAACCATCAGGATGTACTCTCACACGTAAAATGCTAAAATTAAATTTTCAACAAAAATAAAAATATAAATACTTTATGGGTTTCCAATTGGTAACAACAAAGTAACTCTCACAATACTCTGTTAGAAAAACATAAAATGTCCTTTTCTACTGTGTTGTAAAGTATATAAACCATCAGGATGTACTCTCACACGTAAAATGCTAAAATTAAATTTTCACTCAAAAATAAAAATATAAATACTTTATGGGTTTCCAATTGGTAAAACAAAGTAACTCTCACAATACTCTGTTAGAAAAACATAAAATGTCCTTTTCTACTGTGTTGTAAAGTATATAAACCATGAGGATGTACTCTCACATGTAAAATGCTAAAATTAAATTTTCACTCAAAAATAAAAATATAAATATTTTATGGGTTTCCAATTGGTAAAACAAAGTAACTCTCACAATACTCTGTTAGAAAAACATAAAATGTCCTTTTCTACTGTGTTGTAATGTATATAAACCATCAGGATGTACTCACACGTAAAATGCTAAAATTAAATTTTCACTCAAAAATAAAAATATAAATACTTTATGGGTTTCCAATTGGTAAAACAAAGTAACTCTCACAATACTCTGTTAGAAAAACATAAAATGTCCTTTTCTACTGTGTTGTAAAGTATATAAACCATCAGGATGTACTCTCACGTAAAATGCTAAAATTAAATTTTCACTCAAAAATAAAAATATAAATACTTTATGGGTTTCCAATTGGTAAAACAAAGTAACTCTCACAATAATCTGTTAGAAAAACATAAAATGTCCTTTTCTACTGTGTTGTAAAGTATATAAACCATCAGGATATAGGCTCACACGTAAAATGCTAAAATTAAATTTTCACTCAAAAATAAAAATATAAATACTTTATGGGTTTCCAATTGGTAAAAGCAATGTAACTCTCACAATAATCTGTTAGAAAAAAACATAAAATGTTTTTTTCTTCTGTGTTGTAATGTATATAAACCATCAGGATGTACTCTCACACGTAAAATGAAAAAATTAAATTTTCACTCAAAAAAATAATATAAATATTTTATGGGTTTCCAATTTGTAAAACAATGTAACTCTCACAATACTCTGTTAGAAAAACATAAAATGTCCTTTTCTACTGTGTTGTAAAGTATATAAACCATCAGGATGTACTCTCACACGTAAAATGCTAAAATTAAATTTTCACTAAAAATAAAAATATAAATAGTTTATGGGTTTCCAATTGGTAAAAACAATGTAACTCTCACAATACCCTTTTAGAAAAACATAAAATCTCCTTTTCCACTGTGTTGTAAGGTATATAAATTATGAGGATGTACTCTCGCACGTAAAAGGCTAAAATTAAATTTTCACTCAAAATAAATAATAAAATACTTTATGGGTTTCCAATTGTTAAAAACAAAGTAACTCTCACAATACTCTGTTAGAAAAACATAAAATGTCCTTTTCTACTGTGTTGTAAAGTATATAAACCATCAGGATGTACTCTTACACGTAAAATGCTAAAATTAAATTTTCACTCAAAAATAAAAATATAAATATTTTATGGGTTTCCAATTGGTAAAAACAAAGTAACTCTCACAATAATCTGTTAGAAAAACATAAAATGTCCTTTTCTATTGTGTTGTAAAGTATATAAACCATCAGGATGTACTCACACGTAAAATGCTAAAATTAAATTTTCACTCAAAATAAATAATATAAATACTTTATGGTTTCCAATTGGTAAAAACAAAGTAACTCTCACAATACTCTGTTAGAAAAACATAAAATGTCCTTTTCTACTGTGTTGTAAAGTATATAAACCATGAGGATGTACTCTCACACGTAAAATGCTAAAATTAAATTTTCACTCAAAAATAAATAATATAAATACTTTATGGGTTTCCAATTGGTAAAACAAAGTAACTCTCACAATACTCTGTTAGAAAAACATAAAATGTCCTTTTCTACTGTGTTGTAATGTATATAAACCATCAGGATGTACTCTCACACGTAAAATGCTAAAATTAAATTTTCACTCAAAATAAATAATATAAATACTTTATGGTTTCCAATTGGTAAAAACAAAGTAACTCTCACAATACTCTGTTAGAAAAACATAAAATGTCCTTTTCTACTGTGTTGTAATGTATATAAACCATCAGGATGTACTCTCACACGTAAAATGCTAAAATTAAATTTTCACTCAAAAATAAAAATATAAATATTTTATGGGTTTCCAATTGGTAAAAACAAAGTAACTCTCACAATAATCTGTTAGAAAAACATAAAATGTCCTTTTCTATTGTGTTGTAAAGTATATAAACCATCAGGATGTACTCTCACATGTAAAATGCTAAAATTAAATTTTCACTCAAAATAAATAATATAAATACTTTATGGGTTTCAATTGGTAAAACAAAGTAACTCTCACAATACTCTGTTAGAAAAAACATAAAATGTCCTTTTCTACTGTGTTGTAATGTATATAAACCATCAGGATGTACTCTCACACGTAAAATGCTAAAATTAAATTTTCACTCAAAAATAAAAAATATAAATATTTTATGGGTTTCCAATTGGTAAAAACAAAGTAACTCTCACAATAATCTGTTAGAAAAAACATAAAATGTCCTTTTCTATTGTGTTGTAAAGTATATAAACCATCAGGATGTACTCTCACATGTAAAATGCTAAAATTAAATTTTCACTCAAAAATAAATAATATAAATACTTTATGGGTTTCAATTGGTAAAAACAAAGTAACTCACAATACTCTGTTAGAAAAAACATAAAATGTCCTTTTCTACTGTGTTGTAAAGTATATAAACCATCAGGATGTACTCTCACATAAAATGCTAAAATTAAATTTTCACTCAAAAATAAATAATATAAATACTTTATGGGTTTCAATTGGTAAAACAAAGTAACTCTCACAATACTCTGTTAGAAAAACATAAAATGTCCTTTTCTACTGTGTTGTAATGTATATAAACCATCAGGATGTACTCTCACATGTAAAATGCTAAAATTAAATTTTCACTCAAAAATAAAAAATATAAATACTTTATGGGTTTCAATTGGTAAAACAAAGTAACTCTCACAATACTCTGTTAGAAAAACATAAAATGTCCTTTTCTACTGTGTTGTAAAGTATATAAACCATCAGGATGTACTCTCACACGTAAAATGCTAAAATTAAATTTTCACTCAAAATAAAAATATAAATATTTTATGGGTTTTCAATTGGTAAAACAAAGTAGCTCTAACAATACTCAAAATTTAGAAAAAAAAATGTCCTTTTCTATTGTGTTGTAAAGTATATAAACCATCAGGATGTACTCTCACACGTAAAATGCTAAAATTAAATTTTCACTCAAAAATAAAAAATATAAATACTTATGGGTTTCCAATTGGTAAAAACAAAGTAACTCTCACAATAATCTGTTAGAAAAACATAAAATGTCCTTTTCTACTGTGTTGTAATGTATATAAACCATGAGGATGTACTCTCACACGTAAAATGCTAAAATTAAATTTTCACTCAAAAATAAAAAATATAAATACTTTATGGGTTTCCAATTGGTAAAACAAAGTAACTCTCACAATACTTTGTTAGAAAAACATAAAATGTCCTTTTCTACTGTGTTGTAAAGTATATAAACCATGAGGATGTACTCTCACACGTAAAATGCTAAAATTAAATTTTCACTCAAAATAAATAATATAAATACTTTATGGGTTTCCAATTGGTAAAAACAAAGTAACTCTCACAATACTCTGTTAGAAAAAACATAAAATGTCCTTTTCTACTGTGTTGTAAAGTATATAAACCATCAGGATGTACTCTCACACGTAAAATGCTAAAATTAAATTTTCACTCAAAATAAAAAATATAAATACTTTATGGGTTTCAATTGGTAAAACAAAGTAACTCTCACAATACTCTGTTAGAAAAACATAAAATGTCCTTTTCTACTGTGTTGTAAAGTATATAAACCATCAGGATGTACTCTCACACGTAAAATGCTAAAATTAAATTTTCACTCAAAAATAAAAATATAAATACTTTATGGGTTTCAATTGGTAAAAACAAAGTAACTCTCACAATAATCTGTTAGAAAAACATAAAATGTCCTTTTCTACTGTGTTGTAAACTATATAAACCATCAGGATGTACTCACACGTAAAATGCTAAAATTAAATTTTCACTCAAAATAAAAAATATAAATACTTTATGGGTTTCAATTGGTAAAACAAAGTAACTCTCACAATACTCTTTAGAAAAAACATAAAATGTCCTTTTCTACTGTGTTGTAAAGTATATAAACCATCAGGATGTACTCTCACATGTAAAATGCTAAAATTAAATTTTCACTCAAAAATAAAAAATATAAATACTTTATGGGTTTCCAATTGGTAAAAACAAAGTAACTCTCACAATAATCTGTTAGAAAAACATAAAATGTCCTTTTCTACTGTGTTGTAAAGTATATAAACCATCAGGATGTACTCTCACACGTAAAATTCTAAAATTAAATTTTCACTCATAAATAAAAATATAAATACTTTATGGGTTTCAATTGGTAAAAACAAAGTAACTCTCACAATACCCTTATAGAAAAAAACATAAAATGTCCTTTTCTATTGTGTTGTAAAGTATATAAACCATCAGGATGTACTCTCACATGTAAAATGCTAAAATTAAATTTTCACTAAAAAATAAAAATATAAATACTTTATGGGTTTCAATTGGTAAAACAAAGTAACTCTCACAATAATATGTTAGAAAAACATAAAATGTCCTTTTCTATTGTGTTGTAATGTATATAAACCATGAGGATGTACTCTCACATGTAAAATGCTTAAATTAAATTTTCACTCAAAAAAAATATATAAATACTCTACGGGTTTCCAATTGGTAAAAAAAAGTAACCCTCACAATACTCTGTTAGAAAAAACATAAAATGTCCTTTTCTATTGTGTTGTAAAGTATATAAACCATCAGGATGTACTCTCACATGTAAAATGCTAAAATTAAATTTTCACTCAAAATAAAAAATATAAATATTTTATGGGTTTCAATTGGTAAAAACAAAGTAACTCTCACAATACTCTGTTAGAAAAAAATAAATGTCCTTTTCTATTGTGTTGTAAAGTATATAAACCATCAGGATGTACTCTCACATGTAAAATGCTAAAATTAAATTTTCACTCAAAAATAAAAAATATAAATACTTTATGGGTTTCCAATTGGTAAAAACAAAGTAACTCTCACAATACTCTGTTAGAAAAAACATAAAATGTCCTTTTCTACTGTGTTGTAAAGTATATAAACCATGAGGATGTACTCTCACACGTAAAATGCTAAAATTAAATTTTCACCAAAAATAAAAATATAAATACTTTATGGTTTCCAATTGGTAAAACAAAGTAACTCTCACAATAATCTGTTAGAAAAAACATAAATGTCCTTTTCACTGTGTTGTAAAGTATATAAACCATCAGGATGTACTCTCACGTAAAATGCTAAAATTAAATTTTCACAAAAATAAAAATATAAATACTTTATGGGTTTCAATTGGTAAAACAAAGTAACTCTCAATACTCTGTTAGAAAAACATAAAATGTCCTTTGTACTGTGTTGTAAAGTATATAAACCATCAGGATGTACTCTCACACGTAAAATGCTAAAATTAAATTTTCACTCAAAAATAAAAAATATAAATACTTTATGGGTTTCCAATTGGTAAAAACAAAGTAACTCTCACAATACTCTTTAGAAAAAACATAAAATGTCCTTTTCTACTGTGTTGTAAAGTATATAAACCATCAGGATGTACTCTCACACGTAAAATGCTAAAATTAAATTTTCACTCAAAAATAAAAATATAAATACTTTATGGGTTTCAATTGGTAAAAACAAAGTAACTCTCACAATACTCTGTTAGAAAAACATAAATGTCCTTTTCTACTGTGTTGTAAGTATATAAACCATGAGGATGTACTCTCACACGTAAAATGCTAAAATTAAATTTTCACTCAAAAATAAAAATATAAATACTTTATGGGTTTCCAATTGGTAAAAACAAAGTAACTCTCACAATAATCTGTTAGAAAAAACATAAAATGTCCTTTTCTACTGTGTTGTAAAGTATATAAACCATCAGGATGTACTCTCACACGTAAAATGCTAAAATTAAATTTTCACTCAAAAATAAAAAATATAAATACTTTATGGGTTTCAATTGGTAAAACAAAGTAACTCTCACAATACTCTGTTAGAAAAACATAAAATGTCCTTTTCTACTGTGTTGTAAAGTATATAAACCATGAGGATGTACTCTCACATGTAAAATGCTAAAATTAAATTTTCACTCAAAAATAAATAATATAAATACTTTATGGGTTTCCAATTGGTAAAAACAAAGTAACTCTCACAATACTCTGTTAGAAAAACATAAAATGTCCTTTTCTACTGTGTTGTAAAGTATATAAACCATCAGGATGTACTCTCACATGTAAAATGCTAAAATTAAATTTTCACTCAAAAATAAAAATATAAATATTTTATGGGTTTCAATTGGTAAAAACAAAGTAACTCTCACAATACTCTGTTAGAAAAACATAAAATGTCCTTTTCTATTGTGTTGTAAAGTATATAAACCATCAGGATGTACTCTCACATGTAAAATGCTAAAATTAAATTTTCACTCAAAAATAAAAAATATAAATACTTTATGGGTTTCCAATTGGTAAAAACAAAGTAACTCTCACAATAATCTGTTAGAAAAAACATAAAATGTCCTTTTCTACTGTGTTGTAAAGTATATAAACCATCAGGATGTACTCTCACACGAAAATGCTAAAATTAAATTTTCACTCAAAATAAAAAATATAAATACTTTATGGGTTTCCAATTGGTAAAACAAAGTAACTCTCACAATACTCTGTTAGAAAAACATAAAATGTCCTTTTCTACTTTGTTGTGAAGTATATAAACCATTAGAATGTAGTCACACATGTAAAATGATAAAATTAAATTTTCACGAAAAATAAAAAATATAAATACTTTATGGGTTTCAATTGGTAAAAACAAAGTAACTCTCACAATACTCTGTTAGAAAAACATAAAATGTCCTTTTCTACTGTGTTGTAAAGTATATAAACCATCAGGATGTACTCTCACCGTAAAATGCTAAAATTAAATTTTCACTCAAAAATAAAAATATAAATACTTTATGGGTTTCCAATTGGTAAAAACAAAGTAACTCTCACAATACTCTGTTAGAAAAAACATAAAATGTCCTTTTCTACTGTGTTGTAAAGTATATAAACCATCAGGATGTACTCTCACGTAAAATGCTAAAATTAAATTTTCACTCAAAAATAAAAAATATAAATACTTATGGGTTTCCAATTGGTAAAACAAAGTAACTCTCACAATACTCTGTTAGAAAAAACATAAAATGTCCTTTTCTACTGTGTTGTAAAGTATATAAACCATCAGGATGTACTCTCACGTAAAATGATAAAATTAAATTTTCACTCAAAAATAAAAAATATAAATACTTATGGGTTTCCAATTGGTAAAACAAAGTAACTCTCACAATAATCTGTTAGAAAAAACATAAAATGTCCTTTTCTACTGTGTTGTAAAGTATATAAACCATCAGGATGTACTCTCACACGTAAAATGCTAAAATTAAATTTTCACTCAAAATAAAAATATAAATATTTTATGGGTTTCAATTGGTAAAAACAAAGTAACTCTCACAATACTTTTAGAAAAACATAAATGTCCTTTTCTATTGTGTTGTAAAGTATATAAACCATGAGGATGTACTCTCACACATAAAATGCTAAAATTAAATTTTCACAAAAATAAAAATATAAATATTTTATGGGTTTCCAATTGGTAAAACAAAGTAACTCTCAATACTCTGTTAGAAAAAACATAAAATGTCCTTTTCTACTGTGTTGTAAGTATATAAACCATCAGGATGTACTCACACGTAAAATGCTAAAATTAAATTTTCACTCAAAAATAAATAATATAAATACTTTATGGTTTCCAATTGGTAAAACAAAGTAACTCTCACAATACTCTGTTAGAAAAAACATAAAATGTCCTTTTCTACTGTGTTGTAAAGTATATAAACCATGAGGATGTACTCTCACGTAAAATGCTAAAATTAAATTTTCACTCAAAATAAAAATATAAATACTTTATGGTTTCCAATTGGTAAAAACAAAGTAACTCTCACAATACTTTGTTAGAAAAAACATAAAATGTCCTTTTCTACTGTGTTGTAAAGTATATAAACCATCAGGATGTACTCTCACACGTAAAATGCTAAAATTAAATTTTCACTCAAAATAAAAATATAAATATTTTATGGGTTTCCAATTGGTAAAAACAAAGTAACTCTCACAATACTCTGTTAGAAAAAACATAAAATGTCCTTTTCTACTGTGTTGTAAGTATATAAACCATGAGGATGTACTCTCACACGTAAAATGCTAAAATTAAATTTTCACTCAAAAATAAAAAATATAAATACTTTATGGGTTTCCAATTGGTAAAAACAAAGTAACTCTCACAATACTCTGTTAGAAAAAACATAAAATGTCCTTTTCTACTGTGTTGTAATGTATATAAACCATCAGGATGTACTCTCACGTAAAATGCTAAAATTAAATTTTCACTCAAAATAAATAATATAAATACTTTATGGGTTTCCAATTGGTAAAAACAAAGTAACTCTCACAATACTCTGTTAGAAAAACATAAAATGTCCTTTTCTACTGTGTTGTAAAGTATATAAACCATGAGGATGTACTCTCACGTAAAATGCTAAAATTAAATTTTCACTCAAAAATAAAAATATAAATATTTTATGGGTTTCCAATTGGTAAAAACAAAGTAACTCTCACAATACTCTGTTAGAAAAAACATAAAATGTCCTTTTCACTGTGTTGTAAAGTATATAAACCATCAGGATGTACTCTCACACGTAAAATGCTAAAATTAAATTTTCACTCAAAAATAAAAAATATAAATACTTTATGGGTTTCCAATTGGTAAAAACAAAGTAACTCTCACAATACTCTGTTAGAAAAAACATAAAATGTCCTTTTCTACTGTGTTGTAAAGTATATAAACCATCAGGATGTACTCTCACACGTAAAATGCTAAAATTAAATTTTCACTCAAAAATAAAAAATATAAATACTTTATGGGTTTCCAATTGGTAAAAACAAAGTAACTCTCACAATACTCTGTTAGAAAAAACATAAAATGTCCTTTTCTACTGTGTTGTAAAGTATATAAACCATGAGGATGTACTCTCACACATAAAATGCTAAAATTAAATTTTCACTCAAAAATAAATAATATAAATACTTTATGGGTTTCCAATTGGTAAAAACAAAGTAACTCTCACAATACTCTGTTAGAAAAAACATAAAATGTCCTTTTCTATTGTGTTGTAAAGTATATAAACCATGAGGATGTACTCTCACACGTAAAATGCTAAAATTAAATTTTCACTCAAAAATAAAAAATATAAATACTTTATGGTTTCCAATTGGTAAAACAAAGTAACTCTCACAATACTGTTAGAAAAAACATAAAATGTCCTTTTCTACTGTGTTGTAAAGTATATAAACCATGAGGATGTACTCTCACACATAAAATGCTAAAATTAAATTTTCACTCAAAATAAATAATATAAATACTTTATGGGTTTCCAATTGGTAAAAACAAAGTAACTCTCACAATACTCTGTTAGAAAAAACATAAAATGTCCTTTTCACTGTGTTGTAAAGTATATAAACCATCAGGATGTACTCTCACATGTAAAATGCTAAAATTAAATTTTCACTCAAAAATAAATAATATAAATACTTTATGGGTTTCCAATTGGTAAAAACAAAGTAACTCTCACAATACTCTGTTAGAAAAAACATAAATGTCCTTTTCTACTGTGTTGTAAAGTATATAAACCATCAGGATGTACTCACACGTAAAATGCTAAAATTAAATTTTCACTCAAAAATAAAAATATAAATACTTTATGGGTTTCAATTGGTAAAACAAAGTAACTCACAATACTCTTTAGAAAAACATAAATGTCCTTTTCACTGTGTTGTAAAATATATAAACCATCAGGATGTACTCTCACGTAAAATGCTAAAATTAAATTTTCACCAAAAATAAAAATATAAATACTTATGGGTTTCCAATTGGTAAAACAAAGTAACTCACAATACTCTGTTAGAAAAAACATAAAATGTCCTTTTCTACTGTGTTGTAAAGTATATAAACCATGAGGATGTACTCTCACACGTAAAATGCTAAAATTAAATTTTCACTCAAAATAAATAATATAAATACTTTATGGGTTTCCAATTGGTAAAACAAAGTAACTCTCACAATACTCTTTAGAAAAAACATAAAATGTCCTTTTCTACTGTGTTGTAAAGTATATAAACCATGAGGATGTACTCTCACATGTAAAATGCTAAAATTAAATTTTCACTCAAAATAAATAATATAAATATTTTATGGGTTTCCAATTGGTAAAAACAAAGTAACTCTCACAATACTCTGTTAGAAAAAACATAAAATGTCCTTTTCTACTGTGTTGTAAGTTATATAAACCATAAGGATGTACTCTCACATGTAAAATGCTAAAATTAAATTTTCACTCAAAATAAAAATATAAATACTTTATGGGTTTCAATTGGTAAAACAAAGTAACTCTCACAATACTCTTTAGAAAAACATAAAATGTCCTTTTCTACTGTGTTGTAAAGTATATAAACCATGAGGATGTACTCTCACGTAAAATGCTAAAATTAAATTTTCACTCAAAAATAAAAATATAAATACTTTATGGGTTTCAATTGGTAAAAACAAAGTAACTCTCACAATACTCTGTTAGAAAAAACATAAAATGTCCTTTTCTACTGTGTTGTAAAGTATATAAACCATCAGGATGTACTCTCACCGTAAAATGCTAAAATTAAATTTTCACAAAAAAATAAAAAATATAAATACTTTATGGGTTTCCAATTGGTAAAAACAAAGTAACTCTCACAATACTCTTTAGAAAAAACATAAAATGTCCTTTTCTACTGTGTTGTAAGTATATAAACCATCAGGATGTACTCTCACACGTAAAATGCTAAAATTAAATTTTCACTCAAAATAAATAATATAAATACTTTATGGGTTTCCAATTGGTAAAACAAAGTAACTCTCACAATACTCTGTTAGAAAAAACATAAAATGTCCTTTTCTACTGTGTTGTAAAGTATATAAACCATGAGGATGTACTCTCACACGTAAAATGCTAAAATTAAATTTTCACTCAAAAATAAAAAATATAAATATTTTATGGGTTTCCAATTGGTAAAAACAAAGTAACTCTCACAATACTCTGTTAGAAAAACATAAAATGTCCTTTTCTACTGTGTTGTAAAGTATATAAACCATCAGGATGTACTCTCACACGTAAAATGCTAAAATTAAATTTTCACTCAAAAATAAAAAATATAAATACTTTATGGGTTTCCAATTGGTAAAAACAAAGTAACTCACAATACTCTGTTAGAAAAACATAAAATGTCCTTTTCTACTGTGTTGTAAAATATATAAACCATCAGGATGTACTCTCACACGAAAATGCTAAAATTAAATTTTCACTCAAAAATAAAAAATATAAATATTTTATGGGTTTCCAATTGGTAAAACAAAGTAACTCTCACAATACTCTGTTAGAAAAACATAAAATGTCCTTTTCTACTGTGTTGTAAAGTATATAAACCATGAGGATGTACTCTCACACGTAAAATGCTAAAATTAAATTTTCACTCAAAATAAAAAATATAAATATTTTATGGGTTTCCAATTGGTAAAAACAAAGTAACTCTCACAATACTGTTAGAAAAAACATAAAATGTCCTTTTCTATTGTGTTGTAAAGTATATAAACCATCAGGATGTACTCTCACGTAAAATGCTAAAATTAAATTTTCACTCAAAAATAAAAATATAAATACTTATGGGTTTCCAATTGGTAAAAACAAGTAACTCTCACAATACTTTTAGAAAAACATAAATGTCCTTTTCTATTGTGTTGTAAAGTATATAAACCATCAGGATGTACTCTCACACATAAAATGCTAAAATTAAATTTTCACCAAAAATAAAAAATATAAATATTTTATGGGTTTCCAATTGGTAAAACAAAGTAACTCTCAATACTCTGTTAGAAAAAACATAAAATGTCCTTTTCTACTGTGTTGTAAGTATATAAACCATCAGGATGTACTCTCACGTAAAATGCTAAAATTAAATTTTCACTCAATAATAAATAATATAAATACTTTATGGGTTTTCAATTGGTAAAAACAAAGCAACTCTCACAATAACTTTAAAAAAAAACAAAATATACCCTTTTCTACTGTGTTCTAAAGCATATAAACCATCAGAATGTACTCTCACATGTAAAATGATAAAATTAAATTTTCACTCAAAATAAAAATATAAATACTTTATGGGTTTCCAATTGGTAAAAACAAAGTAACTCTCACAATACTCTGTTAGAAAAACATAAAATGTCCTTTTCTACTGTGTTGTAAAGTATATAAACCATCAGGATGTACTCTCACATGTAAAATGCTAAAATTAAATTTTCACTCAAAAATAAAAATATAAATATTTTATGGGTTTCCAATTGGTAAAAACAAAGTAACTCTCACAATACTCTGTTAGAAAAACATAAAATGTCCTTTTCTACTGTGTTGTAAAGTATATAAACCATGAGGATGTACTCTCACACGTAAAATGCTAAAATTAAATTTTCACTCAAAAATAAATAATATAAATACTTTATGGGTTTCCAATTGGTAAAAACAAAGTAACTCTCACAATACTCTTTAGAAAAAACATAAAATGTCCTTTTCTACTGTGTTGTAAAGTATATAAACCATGAGGATGTACTCTCACATGTAAAATGCTAAAATTAAATTTTCACTCAAAATAAAAAATATAAATATTTTATGGGTTTCCAATTGGTAAAAACAAAGTAACTCTCACAATACTCTGTTAGAAAAAACATAAAATGTCCTTTTCTACTGTGTTGTAAAGTATATAAACCATGAGGATGTACTCTCACATGTAAAATGCTAAAATTAAATTTTCACTCAAAATAAAAAATATAAATATTTTATGGGTTTCCAATTGGTAAAAACAAAGTAACTCTCACAATACTCTGTTAGAAAAAACATAAAATGTCCTTTTCTACTGTGTTGTAATGTATATAAACCATGAGGATGTACTCTCACACGTAAAATGCTAAAATTAAATTTTCACTCAAAATAAAAAATATAAATACTTTATGGTTTCCAATTGGTAAAAACAAAGTAACTCTCACAATACTCTTTAGAAAAAACATAAAATGTCCTTTTCTACTGTGTTGTAAAGTATATAAACCATGAGGATGTACTCTCACATGTAAAATGCTAAAATTAAATTTTCACTCAAAAATAAAAAATATAAATATTTTATGGGTTTCCAATTGGTAAAACAAAGTAACTCTCACAATACTCTGTTAGAAAAAACATAAAATGTCCTTTTCTACTGTGTTGTAAAGTATATAAACCATCAGGATGTACTCACACGTAAAATGCTAAAATTAAATTTTCACTCAAAAATAAAAAATATAAATACTTTATGGGTTTCCAATTGGTAAAAACAAAGTAACTCTCACAATACTCTTTAGAAAAACATAAAATGTCCTTTTCTACTGTGTTGTAATGTATATAAACCATCAGGATGTACTCTCACACGTAAAATGCTAAAATTAAATTTTCACTCAAAAATAAAAATATAAATACTTTATGGGTTTCCAATTGGTAAAAACAAAGTAACTCTCACAATACTCTGTTAGAAAAAACATAAAATGTCCTTTTCTACTGTGTTGTAAAGTATATAAACCATCAGGATGTACTCTCACACGTAAAATGCTAAAATTAAATTTTCACTCAAAAATAAAAAATATAAATACTTTATGGGTTTCCAATTGGTAAAACAAAGTAACTCTCACAATACCCTTTTAGAAAAACATAAAATGTCCTTTTCTACTGTGTTGTAAAATATATAAATACTTTATGGTTTCCAATTGGTAAAACAAAGTAACTCTCACAATACTGTTAGAAAAACATAAAATGTCCTTTTCACTGTGTTGTAAAATATATAAACCATCAGGATGTACTCACACGTAAAATGCTAAAATTAAATTTTCACCAAAAATAAAAATATAAATATTTTATGGGTTTCAATTGGTAAAAACAAAGTAACTCTCACAATAATTGTTAGAAAAACATAAAATGTCCTTTTCTATTGTGTTGTAAAGTATATAAACCATCAGGATGTACTCTCACACGTAAAATGCTAAAATTAAATTTTCACTCAAAAATAAAAAATATAAATACTTTATGGGTTTCAATTGTTAAAACAAAGTAACTCTCACAATACTCTGTTAGAAAAACATAAAATGTCTTTTTCTACTGTGTTGTAAAGTATATAAACCATCAGGATGTACTCTCACACGTAAAATGCTAAAATTAAATTTTCACTCAAAAATAAATAATATAAATACTTTATGGTTTCCAATTGGTAAAAACAAAGTAACTCTCACAATACTTTGTTAGAAAAACATAAAATGTCCTTTTCTACTGTGTTGTAAGTATATAAACCATCAGGATGTACTCTCACACGTAAAATGCTAAAATTAAATTTTCACTCAAAATAAAAATATAAATACTTTATGGGTTTCCAATTGGTAAAAACAAAGTAACTCTCACAATACTCTTTTAGAAAAACATAAAATGTCCTTTTCTACTGTGTTGTAATGTATATAAACCATCAGGATGTACTCTCACACGTAAAATGCTAAAATTAAATTTTCACTCAAAAATAAAAATATAAATACTTTATGGGTTTCCAATTGGTAAAAACAAAGTAACTCTCACAATAATCTGTTAGAAAAAACATAAAATGTCCTTTTCTACTGTGTTGTAAAGTATATAAACCATCAGGATGTACTCTCACACGTAAAATGCTAAAATTAAATTTTCACTCAAAAATAAAAATATAAATACTTTATGGTTTTCAATTGGTAAAAACAAAGTAACTCTCACAATACTCTTTTAGAAAAACATAAAATGTCCTTTTCTACTGTGTTGTAAAGTATATAAACCATGAGGATGTACTCTCACCGTAAAATGCTAAAATTAAATTTTCACTCAAAAATAAATAATATAAATACTTTATGGGTTTCCAATTGGTAAAAACAAAGTAACTCTCAATACTCTGTTAGAAAAACATAAAATGTCCTTTTCTACTGTGTTGTAAAGTATATAAACCATGAGGATGTACTCTCACACGTAAAATGCTAAAATTAAATTTTCACTCAAAATAAAAATATAAATACTTTATGGGTTTCCAATTGGTAAAACAAAGTAACTCTCACAATACTTTTAGAAAAACATAAAATGTCCTTTTCTACTGTGTTGTAAAGTATATAAACCATGAGGATGTACTCACACGTAAAATGCTAAAATTAAATTTTCACTCAAAAATAAAAAATATAAATACTTTATGGGTTTCCAATTGGTAAAAACAAAGTAACTCTCACAATACCTTTTAGAAAAACATAAAATGTCCTTTTCTACTGTGTTGTAAAGTATATAAACCATCAGGATGTACTCACACGTAAAATGCTAAAATTAAATTTTCACTCAAAATAAAAATATAAATACTTATGGGTTTCCAATTGGTAAAAACAAAGTAACTCTCACAATACTCTGTTAGAAAAACATAAAATGTCCTTTTCTACTGTGTTGTAATGTATATAAACCATCAGGATGTACTCTCACATGTAAAATGCTAAAATTAAATTTTCACTCAAAATAAATAATATAAATACTTTATGGGTTTCCAATTGGTAAAAACAAAGTAACTCTCACAATACTCTGTTAGAAAAACATAAAATGTCCTTTTCTACTGTGTTGTAAAGTATATAAACCATCAGGATGTACTCTCACACGTAAAATGCTAAAATTAAATTTTCACTCAAAAATAAAAAATATAAATATTTTATGGGTTTCCAATTGGTAAAAACAAAGTAACTCTCACAATACTCTGTTAGAAAAACATAAAATGTCCTTTTCTACTGTGTTGTAAAGTATATAAACCATCAGGATGTACTCTCACACGTAAAATGCTAAAATTAAATTTTCACTCAAAAATAAAAAATATAAATACTTTATGGGTTTCCAATTGCTAAAACAAAGTAACTCTGACAATACTCTGTTAGAAAAACATAAAATGTCCTTTTCACTGTGTTGTAAAGTATATAAACCATCAGGATGTACTCTCACACATAAAATGCTAAAATTAAATTTTCACTCAAAAATAAAAATATAAATATTTTATGGGTTTCCAATTGGTAAAAACAAAGTAACTCTCACAATACCCTTTTAGAAAAACATAAAATGTCCTTTTCTACTGTGTTGTAAAGTATATAAACCATCAGGATGTACTCTCACACGTAAAATGCTAAAATTAAATTTTCACTCAAAAATAAAAATATAAATATTTTATGGGTTTCCAATTGGTAAAAACAAAGTAACTCTCACAATACTCTGTTAGAAAAACATAAAATGTCCTTTTCTACTGTGTTGTAAAATATATAAATACTTTATGGTTTCCAATTGGTAAAACAAAGTAACTCTCACAATACTGTTAGAAAAACATAAAATGTCCTTTTCTACTGTGTTGTAAAATATATAAACCATCAGGATGTACTCACACGAAAATGCTAAAATTAAATTTTCACTCAAAATAAATAATATAAATACTTTATGGGTTTCAATTGGTAAAAACAAAGTAACTCTCACAATACTCTGTTAGAAAAACATAAAATGTCCTTTTCTACTGTGTTGTAAAGTATATAAACCATCAGGATGTACTCTCACACGTAAAATGCTAAAATTAAATTTTCACTCAAAAATAAAAATATAAATACTTTATGGGTTTCCAATTGGTAAAAACAAAGTAACTCTCACAATACTCTGTTAGAAAAAACATAAAATGTCCTTTTCTACTGTGTTGTAAAGTATATAAACCATGAGGATGTACTCTCACACGTAAAATGCTAAAATTAAATTTTCACTCAAAAATAAATAATATAAATACTTTATGGGTTTCAATTGGTAAAACAAAGTAACTCACAATACTCTGTTAGAAAAACATAAAATGTCCTTTTCACTGTGTTGTAAAGTATATAAACCATGAGGATGTACTCACACGAAAATGCTAAAATTAAATTTTCACCAAAAATAAAAATATAAATACTTATGGGTTTCCAATTGGTAAAACAAAGTAACTCTCAATACTCTGTTAGAAAAAACATAAAATGTCCTTTTCTACTGTGTTGTAAAATATATAAACCATCAGGATGTACTCTCACATGTAAAATGCTAAAATTAAATTTTCACTCAAAAATAAAAAATATAAATACTTTATGGGTTTCCAATTGGTAAAAACAAAGTAACTCTCACAATACCCTTTTAGAAAAACATAAAATGTCCTTTTCTACTGTGTTGTAAAATATATAAATACTTTATGGTTTCCAATTGGTAAAACAAAGTAACTCTCACAATACCTGTTAGAAAAATATAAAATGTCCTTTTCTACTGTGTTGTAAAATATATAAACCATCAGGATGTACTCACACGTAAAATGCTAAAATTAAATTTTCACTCAAAAATAAATAATATAAATACTTTATGGGTTTCCAATTGGTAAAAACAAAGTAACTCTCACAATACTCTGTTAGAAAAAACATAAAATGTCCTTTTCTATTGTGTTGTAAAGTATATAAACCATCAGGATGTACTCTCACATGTAAAATGCTAAAATTAAATTTTCACTCAAAAATAAAAATATAAATACTTTATGGGTTTCCAATTGGTAAAAACAAAGTAACTCTCACAATACTCTGTTAGAAAAAACATAAAATGTCCTTTTCTACTGTGTTGTAAAGTATATAAACCATCAGGATGTACTCTCACAAGTAAAATGCTAAAATTAAATTTTCACTCAAAAATAAAAATATAAATACTTTATGGGTTTCCAATTGGTAAAACAAAGTAACTCTCACAATACCCTTTTAGAAAAACATAAAATGTCCTTTTCTACTGTGTTGTAAAGTATATAAACCATCAGGATGTACTCTCACACGTAAAATGCTAAAATTAAATTTTCACTCAAAAATAAATAATATAAATACTTTATGGGTTTCCAATTGGTAAAACAAAGTAACTCTCACAATACTCTGTTAGAAAAACATAAAATGTCCTTTTCTATTGTGTTGTAAAGTATATAAACCATCAGGATGTACTCTCACATGTAAAATGCTAAAATTAAATTTTCACTCAAAAATAAAAAATATAAATACTTTATGGGTTTCCAATTGGTAAAAACAAAGTAACTCTCACAATACTCTGTTAGAAAAACATAAAATGTCCTTTTCTACTGTGTTGTAAAGTATATAAACCATGAGGATGTTCTCACAACGGGAAAATGCTAAAATTTAATATTCACTAAAAAATAAATAATATAAATACTTTATGGGTTTCCAATTGGTAAAAACAAAGTAACTCTCACAATACTCTTTAGAAAAACATAAAATGTCCTTTTCTATTGTGTTGTAAAGTATATAAACCATCAGGATGTACTCTCACAAGTAAAATGCTAAAATTAAATTTTCACTCAAAAATAAAAAATATAAATATTTTATGGGTTTCCAATTGGTAAAAACAAAGTAACTCTCACAATACTCTGTTAGAAAAACATAAAATGTCCTTTTCTATTGTGTTGTAAAGTATATAAACCATCAGGATGTACTCTCACAAGTAAAATGCTAAAATTAAATTTTCACTCAAAAATAAAAAATATAAATATTTTATGGGTTTCCAATTGGTAAAAACAAAGTAACTCTCACAATACTCTGTTAGAAAAACATAAAATGTCCTTTTCTACTGTGTTGTAAAGTATATAAACCATGAGGATGTACTCTCACACGTAAAATGCTAAAATTAAATTTTCACTCAAAAATAAATAATATAAATACTTTATGGGTTTCCAATTGGTAAAACAAAGTAACTCTCACAATACTCTGTTAGAAAAACATAAAATGTCCTTTTCTATTGTGTTGTAAAGTATATAAACCATCAGGATGTACTCTCACAAGTAAAATGCTAAAATTAAATTTTCACTCAAAAATAAAAAATATAAATACTTTATGGGTTTCAATTGGTAAAAACAAAGTAACTCTCACAATACTCTGTTAGAAAAAACATAAAATGTCCTTTTCTACTGTGTTGTAAAGTATATAAACCATCAGGATGTACTCTCACACGTAAAATGCTAAAATTAAATTTTCACTCAAAAATAAAAAATATAAATACTTTATGGTTTCCAATTGGTAAAAACAAAGTAACTCTCACAATACTCTGTTAGAAAAACATAAAATGTCCTTTTCTACTGTGTTGTAAAGTATATAAACCATGAGGATGTACTCTCACACGTAAAATGCTAAAATTAAATTTTCACTCAAAAATAAAAATATAAATATTTTATGGGTTTCAATTGGTAAAACAAAGTAACTCTCACAATAATCTGTTAGAAAAACATAAAATGTCCTTTTCTACTGTGTTGTAATGTATATAAACCATCAGGATGTACTCTCACACGTAAAATGCTAAAATTAAATTTTCACTCAAAAATAAAAAATATAAATATTTTATGGGTTTCCAATTGGTAAAAACAAAGTAACTCTCACAATACTTTGTTAGAAAAAACATAAAATGTCCTTTTCTACTGTGTTGTAAAGTATATAAACCATCAGGATGTACTCTCACACGTAAAATGCTAAAATTAAATTTTCACTCAAAATAAAAATATAAATACTTTATGGGTTTCCAATTGGTAAAAACAAAGTAACTCTCACAATACTCTGTTAGAAAAAACATAAAATGTCCTTTTCTACTGTGTTGTAATGTATATAAACCATCAGGATGTACTCTCACACGTAAAATGCTAAAATTAAATTTTCACTCAAAAATAAAAAATATAAATACTTTATGGGTTTCCAATTGGTAAAAACAAAGTAACTCTCACAATACTCTTTAGAAAAACATAAAATGTCCTTTTCTATTGTGTTGTAAAGTATATAAACCATCAGGATGTACTCTCACATGTAAAATGCTAAAATTAAATTTTCACTCAAAAATAAAAATATAAATATTTTATGGGTTTCCAATTGGTAAAACAAAGTAACTCTCACAATACTCTTTAGAAAAAACATAAAATGTCCTTTTCTACTGTGTTGTAAAGTATATAAACCATGAGGATGTACTCTCACTCGTAAAATGCTAAAATTAAATTTTCACTCAAAAATAAAAATATAAATACTTTATGGGTTTCCAATTGGTAAAAACAAAGTAACTCTCACAATACTTTGTTAGAAAAACATAAAATGTCCTTTTCTACTGTGTTGTAAAGTATATAAACCATCAGGATGTACTCTCACACGTAAAATGCTAAAATTAAATTTTCACTCAAAAATAAAAATATAAATACTTTATGGGTTTCCAATTGGTAAAAACAAAGTAACTCTCACAATACTCTGTTAGAAAAAACATAAAATGTCCTTTTCTACTGTGTTGTAATGTATATAAACCATCAGGATGTACTCTCACACGTAAAATGCTAAAATTAAATTTTCACTCAAAAATAAAAAATATAAATACTTTATGGTTTCCAATTGGTAAAAACAAAGTAACTCTCACAATACTCTTTAGAAAAAACATAAAATGTCCTTTTCTACTGTGTTGTAAAATATATAAACCATCAGGATGTACTCTCACATGTAAAATGCTAAAATTAAATTTTCACTCAAAAATAAAAATATAAATATTTTATGGGTTTCCAATTGGTAAAAACAAAGTAACTCTCACAATACTCTTTAGAAAAAACATAAAATGTCCTTTTCTACTGTGTTGTAAAGTATATAAACCATGAGGATGTACTCTCACACGTAAAATGCTAAAATTAAATTTTCACTCAAAAATAAAAAATATAAATATTTTATGGGTTTCCAATTGGTAAAAACAAAGTAACTCTCACAATACTTTGTTAGAAAAAACATAAAATGTCCTTTTCTATTGTGTTGTAAAGTATATAAACCATCAGGATGTACTCACACGTAAAATGCTAAAATTAAATTTTCACTCAAAAATAAAAATATAAATACTTTATGGGTTTCCAATTGGTAAAAACAAAGTAACTCTCACAATACTCTGTTAGAAAAAACATAAAATGTCCTTTTCTATTGTGTTGTAAAGTATATAAACCATCAGGATGTACTCTCACACGTAAAATGCTAAAATTAAATTTTCACTCAAAATAAAAAATATAAATACTTTATGGGTTTCCAATTGGTAAAAACAAAGTAACTCTCACAATACTCTTTAGAAAAAACATAAAATGTCCTTTTCTACTGTGTTGTAATGTATATAAACCATGAGGATGTACTCTCACGTAAAATGCTAAAATTAAATTTTCACTCAAAAATAAAAAATATAAATATTTTATGGGTTTCCAATTGGTAAAAACAAAGTAACTCTCACAATACTCTGTTAGAAAAAACATAAAATGTCCTTTTCTACTGTGTTGTAAAGTATATAAACCATCAGGATGTACTCTCACACGTAAAATGCTAAAATTAAATTTTCACTCAAAAATAAAAAATATAAATATTTTATGGGTTTCCAATTGGTAAAAACAAAGTAACTCTCACAATACTCTTTAGAAAAAACATAAAATGTCCTTTTCTACTGTGTTGTAATGTATATAAACCATGAGGATGTACTCTCACACGTAAAATGCTAAAATTAAATTTTCACTCAAAAATAAATAATATAAATACTTTATGGTTTCCAATTGGTAAAAACAAAGTAACTCTCACAATACTCTTTAGAAAAAACATAAAATGTCCTTTTCTACTGTGTTGTAAAGTATATAAACCATGAGGATGTACTCTCACATGTAAAATGCTAAAATTAAATTTTCACTCAAAATAAATAATATAAATACTTTATGGGTTTCCAATTGGTAAAAACAAAGTAACTCTCACAATACTCTGTTAGAAAAAACATAAAATGTCTTTTCTACTGTGTTGTAAGTATATAAACCATGAGGATGTACTCACATGTAAAATGCTAAAATTAAATTTTCACTCAAAAATAAAAATATATAAACCATCAGGATGTACTCACACGTAAAATGCTAAAATTAAATTTTCACTCAAAATAAATAATATAAATACTTTATGGGTTTCCAATTGGTAAAAACAAAGTAACTCTCACAATACTCTGTTAGAAAAAACATAAAATGTCCTTTTCTACTGTGTTGTAAAGTATATAAACCATCAGGATGTACTCTCACGTAAAATGCTAAAATTAAATTTTCACTCAAAAATAAAAATATAAATACTTTATGGGTTTCCAATTGGTAAAAACAAAGTAACTCTCACAATACTCTTTAGAAAAAACATAAAATGTCCTTTTCTACTGTGTTGTAAAGTATATAAACCATGAGGATGTACTCTCACACGTAAAATGCTAAAATTAAATTTTCACTCAAAAATAAATAATATAAATACTTTATGGGTTTCCAATTGGTAAAAACAAAGTAACTCTCACAATACTCTGTTAGAAAAAACATAAAATGTCCTTTTCTACTGTGTTGTAAAGTATATAAACCATGAGGATGTACTCTCACACGTAAAATGCTAAAATTAAATTTTCACTCAAAAATAAAAATATAAATATTTTATGGGTTTCCAATTGGTAAAAACAAAGTAACTCTCACAATACTCTTTAGAAAAAACATAAAATGTCTTTTCTACTGTGTTGTAAAGTATATAAACCATGAGGATGTACTCTCACACGTAAAATGCTAAAATTAAATTTTCACCCAAAAAATAAATAATATAAATTCTTTATGGGTTTCATATTGGTAAAAACAAAGAATCTCTCACAATACTCTCATAGAAAAAACATAAAATGTCCTTTTCTATTGTTTTGTAAAGTACATAAACTATCAGGATGTACTCTCACACATAATATGCTAAAATTAAATATTCAACTATAAATAAAAAAAATAAACCATCAGGATGTACTCTCACATGTAAAATGCTAAAATTAAATTTTCACTAAAAAATAAAAAAATAAATACTTTATTGGTTTCCAATTGGTAAAAACAAAGTAACTCTCACAATACTCTGTTAGAAAAACATAAAATGTCCTTTTCTACTGTGTTGTAAAGTATATAAACCATCAGGATGTACTCTCACACATAAAATGCTAAAATTAAATTTTCACTCAAAAATAAAAATATAAATACTTTATGGGTTTCCAATTGGTAAAAACAAAGTAACTCTCACAATACCCTTTTAGAAAAACATAAAATGTCCTTTTCCACTTTGTTGTAAAGTATATAAACCATGAGGATTTACTCTCACACGTAAAATGCTAAAATTAAAATTTCACTCAAAAATAAAAATATATAAACCATCAGGATGTACTCACACGAAAATGCTAAAATTAAATTTTCACTCAAAAATAAATAATATAAATACTTTATGGGTTTCCAATTGGTAAAAACAAAGTAACTCTCACAATACTCTGTTAGAAAAACATAAAATGTCCTTTTCTATTGTGTTGTAAAGTATATAAACCATCAGGATGTACTCTCACATGTAAAATGCTAAAATTAAATTTTCACTCAAAAATAAAAAATATAAATACTTTATGGGTTTCCAATTGGTAAAAACAAAGTAACTCTCACAATACTCTGTTAGAAAAACATAAAATGTCCTTTTCTACTGTGTTGTAAAGTATATAAACCATCAGGATGTACTCACACGTAAAATGCTAAAATTAAATTTTCACTCAAAAATAAATAATATAAATAACTTATGGGTTTCCAATTGGTAAAAACAAAGTAACTCTCACAATACTCTGTTAGAAAAACATAAAATGTCCTTTTCTATTGTGTTGTAAAGTATATAAACCATCAGGATGTACTCTCACATGTAAAATGCTAAAATTAAATTTTCACTCAAAAATAAAAATATAAATACTTTATGGGTTTCCAATTGGTAAAAACAAAGTAACTCTCACAATACTCTGTTAGAAAAACATAAAATGTCCTTTTCTACTGTGTTGTAAAGTATATAAACCATCAGGATGTACTCTCACATGTAAAATGCTAAAATTAAATTTTCACTCAAAAATAAATAATATAAATACTTTATGGGTTTCCAATTGGTAAAAACAAAGTAACTCTCACAATACTCTGTTAGAAAAACATAAAATGTCCTTTTCTATTGTGTTGTAAAGTATATAAACCATCAGGATGTACTCTCACATGTAAAATGCTAAAATTAAATTTTCACTCAAAAATAAAAATATAAATACTTTATGGGTTTCCAATTGGTAAAAACAAAGTAACTCTCACAATACTCTGTTAGAAAAACATAAAATGTCCTTTTCTACTGTGTTGTAAAGTATATAAACCATCAGGATGTACTCACACGTAAAATGCTAAAATTAAATTTTCACTCAAAAATAAATAATATAAATACTTTATGGGTTTCCAATTGGTAAAAACAAAGTAACTCTCACAATACTCTGTTAGAAAAACATAAAATGTCCTTTTCTACTGTGTTGTAAAGTATATAAACCATCAGGATGTACTCTCACACGTAAAATGCTAAAATTAAATTTTCACTCAAAAATAAAAATATATAAATACTTTATGGGTTTCCAATTGGTAAAAACAAAGTAACTCTCACAATACTCTTTAGAAAAAACATAAAATGTCCTTTTCTATTGTGTTGTAAAGTATATAAACCATGAGGATGTACTCTCACACGTAAAATGCTAAAATTAAATTTTCACTCAAAAATAAAAATATAAATACTTTATGGGTTTCCAATTGGTAAAAACAAAGTAACTCTCACAATACTCTTTAGAAAAAACATAAAATGTCCTTTTCTACTGTGTTGTAAAATATATAAACCATCAGGATGTACTCTCACATGTAAAATGCTAAAATTAAATTTTCACTCAAAAATAAAAATATAAATACTTTATGGGTTTCCAATTGGTAAAAACAAAGTAACTCTCACAATACTCTGTTAGAAAAAACATAAAATGTCCTTTTCTACTGTGTTGTAAAGTATATAAACCATCAGGATGTACTCTCACACGTAAAATGCTAAAATTAAATTTTCACTCAAAAATAAAAATATAAATACTTTATGGTTTCCAATTGGTAAAAACAAAGTAACTCTCACAATACTCTGTTAGAAAAACATAAAATGTCCTTTTCTACTGTGTTGTAAAGTATATAAACCATGAGGATGTACTCTCACACGTAAAATGCTAAAATTAAATTTTCACTCAAAAATAAAAATATAAATACTTTATGGGTTTCCAATTGGTAAAAACAAAGTAACTCTCACAATACTCTGTTAGAAAAACATAAAATGTCCTTTTCTACTGTGTTGTAAAGTATATAAACCATCAGGATGTACTCTCACACGTAAAATGCTAAAATTAAATTTTCACTCAAAAATAAAAAATATAAATACTTTATGGGTTTCCAATTGGTAAAAACAAAGTAACTCTCACAATACTCTGTTAGAAAAACATAAAATGTCCTTTTCTACTGTGTTGTAAAGTATATAAACCATCAGGATGTACTCTCACACGTAAAATGCTAAAATTAAATTTTCACTCAAAAATAAAAATATAAATACTTTATGGGTTTCCAATTGGTAAAAACAAAGTAACTCTCACAATACTCTGTTAGAAAAAACATAAAATGTCCTTTTCTACTGTGTTGTAAAGTATATAAACCATGAGGATGTACTCTCACACGTAAAATGCTAAAATTAAATTTTCACTCAAAAATAAAAATATAAATACTTTATGGGTTTCAATTGGTAAAAACAAAGTAACTCTCACAATACTCTGTTAGAAAAAAAATGTCGTTTTCTATTGTGTTGTAAAGTATATAAACCATCAGGATGTACTCTCACATGTAAAATGCTAAAATTAAATTTTCACTAAAAATAAAAATATAAATACTTTATGGGTTTCCAATTGGTAAAAACAAAGTAACTCTCACAATACCCTTTAGAAAAAACATAAAATGTCCTTTTCTACTGTGTTGTAAAGTATATAAACCATGAGGATGTACTCTCACATGTAAAATGCTAAAATTAAATTTTCACTCAAAAATAAATAATATAAATACTTTATGGGTTTCCAATTGGTAAAAACAAAGTAACTCTCACAATAATCTGTTAGAAAAACATAAAATGTCCTTTTCTACTGTGTTGTAAAGTATATAAACCATGAGGATGTACTCTCACATGTAAAATGCTAAAATTAAATTTTCACTCAAAAATAAAAATATAAATACTTTATGGGTTTCCAATTGGTAAAAACAAAGTAACTCTCACAATACTCTGTTAGAAAAACATAAAATGTCCTTTTCTACTGTGTTGTAAAGTATATAAACCATCAGGATGTACTCTCACATGTAAAATGCTAAAATTAAATTTTCACTCAAAAATAAAAATATAAATACTTTATGGGTTTCCAATTGGTAAAAACAAAGTAACTCTCACAATACTCTGTTAGAAAAACATAAAATGTCCTTTTCTACTGTGTTGTAAAATATATAAACCATCAGGATGTACTCTCACACGTAAAATGCTAAAATTAAATTTTCACTCAAAAATAAAAAATATAAATAACTTATGGGTTTCCAATTGGTAAAAACAAAGTAACTCTCACAATAATCTGTTAGAAAAACATAAAATGTCCTTTTCTATTGTGTTGTAAAGTATATAAACCATCAGGATATACTCTCACACGTAAAATGCTAAAATTAAATTTTCACTCAAAAATAAAAATATAAATACTTTATGGGTTTCCAATTGGTAAAAACAAAGTAACTCTCACAATACTCTTTAGAAAAAACATAAAATGTCCTTTTCTACTGTGTTGTAAAGTATATAAACCATCAGGATGTACTCTCACACGTAAAATGCTAAAATTAAATTTTCACTCAAAAATAAAAATATAAATATTTTATGGGTTTCCAATTGGTAAAAACAAAGTAACTCTCACAATAATCTGTTAGAAAAACATAAAATGTCCTTTTCTACTGTGTTGTAAAATATATAAACCATCAGGATGTACTCTCACATGTAAAATGCTAAAATTAAATTTTCACTCAAAAATAAAAATATAAATACTTTATGGGTTTCCAATTGGTAAAAACAAAGTAACTCTCACAATACTCTGTTAGAAAAACATAAAATGTCCTTTTCTACTGTGTTGTAAAATATATAAACCATCAGGATGTACTCTCACACGTAAAATGCTAAAATTAAATTTTCACTCAAAAATAAAAAATATAAATACTTATGGGTTTCCAATTGGTAAAAACAAAGTAACTCTCACAATAATCTGTTAGAAAAACATAAAATGTCCTTTTCTACTGTGTTGTAAAATATATAAACCATCAGGATGTACTCACACGTAAAATGCTAAAATTAAATTTTCACTCAAAAATAAAAATATAAATACTTTATGGGTTTCCAATTGGTAAAAACAAAGTAACTCTCACAATACCCTTTTAGAAAAACATAAAATGTCCTTTTCTACTGTGTTGTAAAGTATATAAACCATCAGGATGTACTCTCACACGTAAAATGCTAAAATTAAATTTTCACTCAAAAATAAAAATATAAATACTTTATGGGTTTCCAATTGGTAAAAACAAAGTAACTCTCACAATAATCTGTTAGAAAAACATAAAATGTCCTTTTCTACTGTGTTGTAAAATATATAAACCATCAGGATGTACTCTCACACGTAAAATGCTAAAATTAAATTTTCACTCAAAAATAAAAATATAAATATTTTATGGGTTTCCAATTGGTAAAAACAAAGTAACTCTCACAATACTCTGTTAGAAAAACATAAAATGTCCTTTTCTACTGTGTTGTAAAGTATATAAACCATGAGGATGTACTCTCACATGTAAAATGCTAAAATTAAATTTTCACTCAAAAATAAATAATATAAATACTTTATGGGTTTCCAATTGGTAAAAACAAAGTAACTCTCACAATACTCTGTTAGAAAAACATAAAATGTCCTTTTCTACTGTGTTGTAAAATATATAAACCATCAGGATGTACTCTCACACGTAAAATGCTAAAATTAAATTTTCACTCAAAAATAAAAATATAAATATTTTATGGGTTTCCAATTGGTAAAAACAAAGTAACTCTCACAATACTCTTTAGAAAAAACATAAAATGTCCTTTTCTACTGTGTTGTAAAGTATATAAACCATGAGGATGTACTCTCACACGTAAAATGCTAAAATTAAATTTTCACTCAAAAATAAAAAATATAAATATTTTATGGGTTTCCAATTGGTAAAAACAAAGTAACTCTCACAATACTCTTTTAGAAAAAACATAACATGTCCTTTTCTATTGTGTTGTAAAGTATATAAACCATCAGGATATACTCTCACCCGTAAAATGCTATAATTAAATTTTCACACATAAATAAAAAATATAGGGTGTCAGAGAGGTGACTCAGGATTGCAGCTCTCGGTGAAGGCGCAGAGGGTGAGTCCTAGCCGCATCCTCGGTTGTTCCTTTTATGTCCACAGAGCGTTGAAAGTTTCAGGTGTGGGAGAGACACGAAACGCTAGCAGCCGGCTAACACAGCCGGCTCCCGCCGCCTCTTCGGCCGGCGGCGCAGCGCGGCGCCACAGCGGGACCCGCCGTGGAACTCACTGGTCTGGGTGCCCTGTTAAACCGGCAATCTGAGATTTGGAAGGGCAGATTGGCATGTCCATCTGATTGAACGGGACTTGTACAATGAGCCAGACCAGAAGTTTCCTGGGAAGCGTGATCTGAGCTGGGGTAGTGGGCAGCGGCACAGGAGGTCACACGGATCCCAGTGCCCTATCAGCAGGCTCCTGGGGCGCCAGTGAGAGAGTCGACCTTTCAGCTTGGGGAGAGGAAGAGAGAGAGAGAGAGGACGGACTCTGAGGCAGGGAGCTGGGTGATCGGGCTCGGCGGGTCCCACGCCACGGGACAAGCAGGGCGGCGACTGGAGGTGCTTGGGGCTGAGAGTTTTGTTGCCGGCATCTAGGACGGTGCAGCCCGGTCAGGAGGGGCGTCCACCATTGATGACGAAGTGCACCCCACTTAAGTACCGCCCAGGACTGCCTGCCGTTGCCAAGGCAACCTGCCATAACAGAGAGACTCTGCTCCACAGCAGAAGGGAGCCCAGCAGCAGGTCAGAGCCCTGGCAGGCAAATAGTGAATAGACTGCCATCTAGTGGGGCAGGACAGTGCAACAGATACTCATAAAGAAAGCCCCAACTCCTGAGACAGAGCATCTAAGGGTGAAAAAAAAGAGTGGTGTTTTATGAGTTCTATTGCAGCAGACATAAACAACCTCCCAACAACCCTGAATGAACAACGGAGCTCACAGCTCAGCACTGGAGCTCCTATAAAGCACAGACTGTCTCCTCAAGCAGCTCCCTGACCCCTGTATATCCAAGGAGTCACCCCAGAAAAGGACTAATCAGACTGACATTTGGCTGGCATCATTCTGGAACAAGGGCAGCAGAAGAAGAAACTGGTATCATCCCTCATTGTTCTGCAGCTGCTGCAGGTATACCCCAGACAAGCAGGGCCTGGAGTGGACCTCAGCACTCATACAGCAGAGAGGATAGATCATTAGAGGGAAAACTAAGTAACAGAAATACTTCATCATCAACAATCTCAGTGTCCACACAGAGACCCAATTGAAAAATCAGCCAATACTAAGACGACAGGCGGATAAATCCATAAAGATGGGAAGAAACCAGCGCAAAAAGGAGGAAAACACCTGAAACCAAAACACCTCACCTCCAAAAAAGGACCAAAACTCCTCACCAGCAAGGGAACAAAGCTGGACAGAGAATGAATGTGACGAAATGATGGAATCAGACTTCAGAAAGTGGATAATGAGAAACTTCAGTGAGCTAAAGGAACATGTTCTAAACCAGTGCAAAGAAACTAAGAACCTAGAAAAAAGATTTGAAAAAGATTCGAGGAATTGATAACGAGAATGGACAACTTAGAGAGGAATATGAATGAATTGAAGGAGCTGAAAAACACAACACGAGAACTTCACGAAGCATGCACAAGTTTCAACAGCCGAATTGACCAAGCAGAAGAAAGAATATCAGAAGTTGAAGATCAACTCAATGAAATAAAACGAGAAACCAAGATTAAAGAAAAAAGTGCAAAAAGGAATGAACAAAATCTCCAAGAAATGTGGGACTATGTGAAGAGACCCAACCTACGTTTGATAGGTGTACCAGAATGTGAGGAAGAGAATGAATCCAAGCTGGAAAACACTCTTCAGGATATTATCCAGGAAAATTTCCCCAACCTAGCAAGACAGGTCAATACTCAACTCCAGGAAATACAGAGAACACCACAAAGATACTCTGCAAGAAGAGCAACCCCAAGGCACATAATCATCAGATTCACCAGGGTTGAAACGAAGGAGAAAATACTAAGGGCAGCCAGAGAGAAAGGTCAGGTCACCCACAAAGGGAAGCCCATCAGACTCACAGCAGATCTCTCGGCAGAGACTCTACAAGCCAGAAGAGAGTGGGGGCCAATATTCAACATCCTTAAAGAAAAGAGCTTTCAACCCAGAATTTCATATCCAGCCAAACTGAGCTTCATAAGTGAAGGAAAAATAAAATCCTTCACGAACAAGCAAGTACTCAGAGATTTTGTCACCACTAGGCCTGCTTTACAAGAGCTCCTGAAAGAGGCACTACACATAGAAAGAAACAACCAGTTCCAGCCATCCTAAAAGCATACCAAATGCTAAAGACCATCAACAAAATGAAGAATGTACATGAACCAACGGGCAAAACAGCCAGGTAGCATCAAAATAGCAGTATCAAATTCACACATAACAATATTAACCCTGAATGTAAATGGGCTAAATGCACCAATCAAAAGACACAGACTGGCAAATTGGATAAAAAACCAAAACCCATCGGTGTGCTGTATCCAGGAAACCCACCTCACATGCAAAGATACACAAAGGCTCAAAATAAAGGGATGGAGGAAGATTTACCAAGCAAATGGAGAGCAAAAAAAAGCAGGAGTTGCAATTCTCATCTCTGATAAAATAGACTTTAAAGCAACAAAGATCAAAAGGGACAAAGAAGGTCATTACATAATGGTAAAAGGATCGATACAACAAGAAGAGATAACGATTCTAAATATATATGGACCCAATGTAGGAGCACCCAGATATATAAGGCAAGTTCTTAATGACTTACAAAGGGACTTAGACTCCCACACAATAATAGTGGGAGACTTTAACACTCCACTGTCAATAGCAGACAGATCAACCAGACAGAAAATTAACAAGGATATCCAGGACTTGAACTCAGACTTGAAACAAGCAAACCTGATAGACATTTACAGAACTCTCCACCCCAAATCCACAGAATATACATTCTTCTCAGCACCACATCACACCTACTCTAAAATTGACCACATAATTGGAAGTAAAGCACTCCTCTGCAAATGCAAAACAACGGAAATCATAACAAACAGTCTCTCAGACGATAGTGCAATCAAGTTGGAACTCAGAATTCAGAAAATAACTCAGAACCGCACAGCTTCATGGAAACTGAATAACTGGCTCTTGAATGTTGATTGGATAAACAATGAAATGAAGGCAGAAATAAAGAAGTTCTTTGAAACCAACGAGAATGAAGACACAACGTACCAGAATCTCTGGGACACATTTAAAGCAGTCTGTAGAGGAAAATATATAGCAATAAGTGCCCACATGAGAAGAGTGGAGAGATCCAAAATTGACACCCTATCATCAAAATTGAAAGAGCTAGAGGAAAAAGATCAAAAAAGCTCAAAACCTAGCCGAAGACAAGAAATAACTAAGATCAGAGCAGAACTGAAGGAGATAGAGACAAGAAAAACCCTTCAAAAAATCAATAAATCTAAGAGCTGGTTTTTCGAAAAGATCAACAAAATAGACAGACCACTAGCCAGACTGATAAAAAAGAAGAGAGAGAACAACCAAATAGATGCAATAAAAACGATAAAGGGAAATCACCACAGATTCCACAGAAATTCAAACCATCATCAGAGAATACTACAAACAACTCTATGCACATAAACTAGTAAATCAGGAAGAAATGGATAAATTCCTGACGCCTGTGTCCTCCCAAGCCTAAACCAGGAGGAAGCAAACTATGAATAGACCAATAACAAGGTCTGAAGTTGAGGCAGCAATTAAGAGCCTACCACACAAAAAAGCCCAGGTCCAGATGGGTTCACAGCTGAATTCTACCAGACACACAAAGAGGATCTGGTACCATTCCTTCTGAAACTATTCCAAATAATCTAAAAGAGAACCCTTCCCAAATCATTTTATGAGACCAACATCATCCTGATACCAAAACCTGGCAGAGACTCAACAAGAAAAGAAAACTTCAGGCCAATATCCATGATGAACATAGATGCAAAAATCTTCAATAAAATACTGGCAAACCGATTGCAACAGCACATTAAAAACTTATCCATCATGATCAAGTAGGATTCATCCTGGGATGCAAGGCTGGTTCAACATACGCAAGTCTATAAATGTAATTCACCACATAAACAGAAGCAAAACAAAATCACATGATTATCTCAATTGATGCAGAGAAGGCATTTGACAAAATTCAACAGCACTTTATGCTAAAACCCTCAATAAACTTGGTATTGATGGAACATATCTCAAAGTAATAAAAGCTATTTATGACAAACCAACAGCCAATATCATACTTAATGGGCAAAACTGGAAGCATTCCTTTGAAATCCGGCACTAGACAAGGATGCCCTCTCACCACTTCTATTCAACATAGTACTGGAAGTTCTAGCCAGAGCAATCAGGCAAGAAAAAGAAATAAATGTTATTCAAATATGATAGGTGGAATCCAAATTGTCTCTATGTGCAGACGACATGATAGTATACCTAGAAGACCCCATCACCACAGCCCAAAAGCTCATGCAACTGATAAGCAACTTTAGCAAAGTCTCAGGATACAAAATCAATGTGCAAAAATCACAAGCATTCCTATACACCAATAACAGACTTAAAGAGAACCAAATCAAGAACGAACTGCCATTCACAATTGCTACAAAGAAAATAAAATACCTAGGAATACAACTCACTAGGAATGTAAGGGACCTCTTTAAGGAAAACTACAAACAACTGCTCAACGAAATAAGAGAGGACACAAACAGATGGAGAAACATTCCATGTTCATGGTTAGGAAGAATCAATATCGTGAAAATGGCTATACTGCCCAAAGTAATTTACACAATCAATGCTATCCCCATCAAACTACCATTGAATTTCTTCACAGAACTGGAAAAAACCACCATGAATTTCATATGGAACAAAAAACGAGCCCACATAGCTAAGTCAATTCTAAGCAAAAAGAACACAGCGGGAGGCATCATGCTACCAGACTTCAGACTATACTACAAGGCTACAGTAATCAAAACAACATGGTACTGGTACCAAAACAGAGATATAGACCAATGGAACAGAACAGAGGCATCGGAGGCAACACAACACATCTACAACCATATTATCTTTGATAAACCAGACAAAAACAGGCAATGGGGAAAGGATTCCCTATTTAATAAATGGTGTTGGGAAAACTGGCTAGCCATGTGCAGAAAGCAGAAACTGGACCCCTTCCTGACACCTTACACTAAAATTAACTCCAGATGGATTAAAGACTTAAACATAAGACCTGACACCATAAAAACCCTAGAAGAAAATCTAGGCAAAACCATTCAGGACATAGGAGTAGGCAAGGACTTCATGAACAAAACACCAAAAGCATTGGCAACGAAAGCCAAAATAGACAAATGGGACCTAATCAAACTCCACAGCTTCTGCACAGCAAAAGAAACAGTCACTAGAGTGAATCGGCAACCATCAGAATGGGAAAAAAATCTTTGCAGTTTACACATCTGACAAAGGGTTGATATCCAGAATTTACAAAGAACTCAAACAGATTTACAGAAAAAAAACCAAACAAGCCCATTCAAAAATGGGCAAAGGATATGAACAGAAACTTTACAAAAGAAGACATACATGAGGCCAACAAACATATGAAAAAGTGCTCATCGTCATTGGTCATTAGAGAGATGCAAATCAAAACCACATTGAGATACCATCTCACGCCAGTTAAAATGGCAATCATTAAAAAATCTGGAGACAGCAGATGCTGGAGAGGATGTGGAGAAATAGGAACACTCTTACACTGTTGGTGGGAATGTAAATTAGGTCAACCATTGTGGAAGACAGTGTGGCGATTCCTCAGGGACCTAGAAATAGAAATTCCATTTGTCCCAGCAATCCCATTACTGGGTATCTATCCAAAGGACTATAAATCGTTCTACTATAAGGACACATGCACACGAATGTTCATTGCAGCACTGTTTACAATAGCAAAGACCTGGAACCAAACCAAATGCCCAACGATGATAGACTGGACTGGAAAAATGTGGCACATATACACCATAGAATATTATGCAGCAATCAAAAATGATGAGTTTGTGTCCTTTGTAGGGACATGGATGAATCTGGAGAACATCATTCTCAGCAAACTGACACAAGAACAGAAAAAGAAATACCGCATATACTCACTCATAGGTGGGTGAGAAAAATAAGAACACATGGTCACAGAGAGGCGGTCTACTATACACTGGGGACTGTTGGGGGGAATGGGGGAGGGACAGCGGGGGTGGGCTGGGGGGGATAGCTTGGGGATGAATACCAAGTGTGGGTGAGGGGGAGGAAAGCAGCAAAGCACACTGCCATGTGTGTACCTATGCAACTATCTTGCTCATTCTGCACATGTGCCCCCAAACCAATAATGCAATAAAAATTTAAATTAAAAAAAAAAAAGTAACTCTCACAATAGTCTGTTAGAAAAAACATAAAATGTCCTTTTCTATTGTGTTGTAATGTATATAAACCATTAGGATGTACTCTCTCAGGTAAAATGAAAAAATTAAATTTTCACTCCAAAATAAATAATATAAATACTTTATGGGTTTCAAATTCTTAAAAACAAAGTAACTCTCACAATACTCTGTTAGAAAGAACATAAAATGTCCTTTTCTACTGTGTTGTAAAGTATATAAACCATCAGGATGTACTCTCACACGTAAAATGCTAAAATTAAATTTTCACTCAAAAATAAAAAGTATAAATACTTTATGGATTTCCAATTGGTAAAAACAAAGTAACTCTCACAATACTCTTTAGAAAAACATAAAATGTCCTTTTCTACTGTGTTGTAAAGTATATAAACCATCAGGATGTACTCTCACACGTAAAATGCTAAAATTAAATTTTCACTCAAAAATAAAAAATATAAATATTTTATGGTTTCCAATTGGTAAAAACAAAGTAACTCTCACAATACCCTTTTAGAAAAAACATAAAATGTCCTTTTCTACTGTGTTGTAAATTATATAAACCATGAGGATGTACTCTCACACGTAAAAGTCTAAAATTAAATTTTCACTAAAAATAAAAATATAAATACTTTATGGGTTTCAAATTGTTAAAAACAAAGTAACTCTCACAATACTCTGTTAGAAAAACATAAAATGTCCTTTTTCTACTGTGTTGTAAAGTATATAAACCATCAGGATGTACGCTCACACGTAAAATGTTAAAATTAAATTTTCACTCAAAAATAAAAAGTATAAATACTTTATTGATTTCCAATTGGTAAAAAAAAAGGAACTCTCACAATACACTTTAAGAAAAAACATTAAATATCCTTTTCTACTGTGTTTTAAAGTATATAAACCATCAGGATGTAATCTCACACTTGAAACGCTCAAATTAAATTTTCACTCAAAAATAAAAAATATAAATATTTTATGAGTTTCCAATTGGTAAAAACAAAGTAACTCTCACAATACCCTTTTAGAAAAAACATAAAATGTCCTTTTGTACTGTGTTGTAAATTATATAAACCATGAGGATGTACTCTCACACGTAAAAGAGAAAATTTAAATTTTCACTAAAAATAAAAAATATAAATACTTTGCGGGTTTCCAATTGGTAAAAACAAAGTAACTCTCACAATACTCTGTTAGAAAAAACATAAAATGTTCTTTTCTATTGTGTTGTAAAGTATATAAACCATCAGGATGTACAATCACACGTAAAATGCTAAAATTAAATTTTCACTCAAAAATAAAAAATATAAATATTTTATGGGTTTCCAATTGGTAAAAACAAAGTAACTCTCACAATACTCTGTTAGAAAAACATAAAATGTCCTTTTCTACTGTGTTGTAAAGTATATAAACCATCAGGATGTACTCTCACACGTAAAATGCTAAAATTATATTTTCACCAAAAATAAAAATATAAATAATTTATGGGTTTCCAATTGTTGAAAACAAAGTAACTCTCACAATACTCTGTTAGAAAAACATAAAATGTCCTTATCTATTGTTTTGTAAATTATATAAACCATCAGGATGTACTCTCACACGTAAAATGCTTTAATTAAATTTTCACTCAAAAATAAAAAATATAAACACTTTATGGGTTTCCAATTGGTAAAAACAATGTAACTCTCACAATACCCTTTTAGAAAAACATAAAATGTCCTTTTCTACTGTGTTGTAAAGTATATAAACCATCAGGATGTACTCACACGTAAAATGCTAAAATTAAATTTTCACTCAAAAATAAAAATATAAATACTTTATGGGTTTCAATTGGTAAAAACAAAGTAACTCTCACAATACTCTGTTAGAAAAACATAAAATGTCCTTTTCTATTGTGTTGTAAAATATATAAACCATCAGGATGTACTCACAGTAAAATGCTAAAATTAAATTTTCACTCAAAAATAAATAATATAAATACTTTATGGGTTTCCAATTGGTAAAAACAAAGTAACTCTCACAATACTCTGTTAGAAAAACATAAAATGTCCTTTTCTATTGTGTTGTAAAGTATATAAACCATCAGGATGTACTCTCACGTAAAATGCTAAAATTAAATTTTCACTCAAAAATAAAAAATATAAATACTTTATGGGTTTCCAATTGGTAAAAACAAAGTAACTCTCACAATACTTTTAGAAAAAACATAAAATGTCCTTTTCTATTGTGTTGTAAAGTATATAAACCATGAGGATGTACTCTCACAAGTAAAATGCTAAAATTAAATTTTCACTCAAAAATAAATAATATAAATAATTTATGGGTTTCCAATTGGTAAAAACAAAGTAACTCTCACAATAATCTGTTAGAAAAACATAAAATGTCCTTTTCTACTGTGTTGTAAAGTATATAAACCATCAGGATGTACGCTCACACGTAAAATGCTAAAATTAAATTTTCACTCAAAAATAAAAATATAAATACTTTATGGGTTTCCAATTGGTAAAAACAAAGTAACTCTCACAATAATCTGTTAGAAAAACATAAAATGTCCTTTTCTATTGTGTTGTAAAATATATAAACCATCAGGATATACTCACACGTAAAATGCTAAAATTAAATTTTCACTCAAAAATAAATAATATAAATACTTTATGGGTTTCCAATTGGTAAAACAAAGTAACTCTCACAATACTCTGTTAGAAAAACATAAAATGTCCTTTTCTACTGTGTTGTAAAGTATATAAACCATCAGGATGTACTCTCACACATAAAATGCTAAAATTAAATTTTCACTCAAAAATAAAAATATAAATACTTTATGGGTTTCCAATTGGTAAAAACAAAGTAACTCTCACAATACTCTTTAGAAAAACATAAAATGTCCTTTTCTACTGTGTTGTAAAGTATATAAACCATGAGGATGTACTCTCACGTAAAATGCTAAAATTAAATTTTCACTCAAAAATAAATAATAAAATACTTTATGGGTTTCCAATTGGTAAAAACAAAGTAACTCTCACAATACTCTGTTAGAAAAAACATAAAATTTCCTTTTCTACTGTGTTGTAAAGTATATAAACCATCAGGATGTACGCTCACAGGTAAAATGCTAAAATTAAATTTTCACTCAAAAATAAAAAATATAAATACCTTATGGGTTTCCAATTGGTAAAAACAAAGTAACTCTCACAATAATCTGTTAGAAAAACATAAAATGTCCTTTTCTATTGTGTTGTAAAATATATAAACCATCAGGATATACTCTCACACGTAAAATGCTAAAATTAAATTTTCACTCAAAAATAAATAATATAAATACTTTATGGGTTTCCAATTGGTAAAAACAAAGTAACTCTCACAATACTCTGTTAGAAAAACATAAAATGTCCTTTTCTACTGTGTTGTAAAGTATATAAACCATCAGGATGTACTCTCACACATAAAATGCTAAAATTAAATTTTCACTCAAAAATAAAAATATAAATACTTTATGGGTTTCCAATTGGTAAAAACAAAGTAACTCTCACAATACCCTTTTAGAAAAAACATAAAATATCCTTTTCTACTGTGTTGTAAAGTATATAAACCATCAGGATATACTCTCACACGTAAAATGCTAAAATTAAATTTTCACTCAAAAATAAAAATATAAATACTTTATGGGTTTCCAATTGGTAAAAACAAAGTAACTCTCATAATGCTCTGTTTGAAAAACATAAAATGTCCTTTTCTATTGTGTTGTAAAATATATAAACCATCAGGATGTACTCTCACAAGTAAAATGCTAAAATTAAATTTTCACTCAAAAATAAATAATATAAATACTTTATGGGTTTCCAATTGGTAAAAACAAAGTAATTCTCATAATGCTCTGTTTGAAAAACATAAAATGTCCTTTTCTATTGTGTTGTAAAATATATAAACCATCAGGATGTACTCTCACAAGTAAAAGGCTAAAATTAAATTTTCACTCAAAAATAAATAATATAAATACTTTATGGGTTTCCAATTGGTAAAAACAAAGTAATTCTCATAATGCTCTGTTTGAAAAACATAAAATGTCCTTTTCTATTGTGTTGTAAAATATATAAACCATCAGGATGTACTCTCACAAGTAAAAGGCTAAAATTAAATTTTCACTCAAAAATAAAATATATAAATACTTTATGGGTTTCCAATTGGTAAAACAAAGTAACTCTCACAATAATCTGTTAGAAAAAACATAAAATGTCCTTTTCTACTGTGTTGTAATGTATATAAACCATCAGGATGTACTCTCACACGTAAAATGCTAAAATTAAATTTTCACTCAAAAATAAAAATATAAATATTTTATGGTTTCCAATTGGTAAAAACAAAGTAACTCTCACAATACTCTGTTAGAAAAACATAAAATGTCCTTTTCTACTGTTGTAAAGTATATATAAACCATCAGGATGTACTCTCACACGTAAAATGCTAAAATTAAATTTTCACTCAAAAATAAATAATATAAATACTTTATGGGTTTCCAATTGGTAAAAACAAAGTAACTCTCACAATACTCTGTTAGAAAAAACATAAAATGTCCTTTTCTACTGTGTTGTAAAGTATATAAACCATCAGGATGTACTCTCACACGTAAAATGCTAAAATTAAATTTTCACTCAAAAATAAAAATATAAATACTTTATGGGTTTCCAATTGGTAAAACAAAGTAACTCTCACAATACTCTGTTAGAAAAAACATAAAATGTCCTTTTCTACTGTGTTGTAAAGTATATAAACCATCAGGATGTACTCTCACACGTAAAATGCTAAAATTAAATTTTCACTCAAAAATAAAAATATAAATACTTTATGGGTTTCCAATTGGTAAATACAAAGTAACACTCACAATACTCTGTTAGAAAAACATAAAATGTCCTTTTCTACTGTGTTGTAATATATATAAACCATCAGGATGTACGCTCACACGTAAAATGCTTAAATTAAATTTTCACTAAAAATAAAAATATAAATATTTTATGGGTTTCCAATTGTTAAAAACAAAGTAACTCTCACAATACTTTGTTAGAAAAAACATAAAATGTCCTTTTCTATTGTGTTGTAAAGTATATAAACCATCAGGATGTACGCTCACACGTAAAATGCTAAAATTAAATTTTCACTCAAAAATAAAAATATAAATATTTTATGGGTTTCCAATTGGTAAAAACAAAGTAACTCTCACAATACCTGTTAGAAAAAAATAAAATGTCCTTTTCTACTGTGTTGTAAAGTATATAAACCATCAGGATGTACTCTCACACGTAAAACACTAAAATTAAATTTTCACTCAAAAATAAAAAATATAAATACTTTATGGGTTTTCAATTGGTAAAAACGAAGTTATGCTCACAATACTGTTAGAAAAAACATAAAATATCCTTTTCTACTGTGTTGTAAAGTATATAAACCATCAGAATGTACTCTCACACGTAAAATGCTAAAATTAAATTTTCACAAAAATAAAAATATAAATACTTATGGGTTTCCAATTGGTAAAACAAAGTAACTCTCACAATACTCTGTTAGAAAAACATAAAATGTCCTTTTCTACTGTGTTGTAATGTATATAAACCATGAGGATATACTCTCACACGTAAAACGCTAAAATTAAATTTTCACTCAAAAATAAAAAGTATAAATACTTATGGGTTTCCAATTGGTAAAACAAAGTAACTCTCACAATACTCTGTTAGAAAAACCATAAAATGTCCTTTTCTATTGTGTTGTAAAGTATATAAACCATTAGGATGTACTCACACGTAAAATGCTAAAATTAAATTTTCACTCAAAAATAAAAAATATAAATATTTTATGGGTTTCCAATTGGTAAAACAAAGTAACTCTCACAATACTCTGTTAGAAAAACATAAAATGTCCTTTTCTACTGTGTTGTAAAGTATATAAACCATCAGGATGTACTCTCACACGTAAAATGCTAAAATTAAATTTTCACTCAAAAATAAATAATATAAATACTTTATGGGTTTCAATTGGTAAAACAAAGTAACTCTCACAATACTCTGTTAGAAAAACATAAAATGTCCTTTTATACTGTGTTGTAATGTATATAAACCATCAGGATGTACTCTCACACGTAAAATGCTAAAATTAAATTTTCACTCAAAAATAAAAATATAAATATTTTATGGGTTTCCAATTGGTAAAAACAAAGTAACTCTCACAATACTCTGTTAGAAAAACATAAAATGTCCTTTTCTACTGTGTTGTAAAGTATATAAACCATGAGGATGTACTCTCACACGTAAAATGATAAAATTAAATTTTCACTCAAAAATAAATAATATAAATACTTTATGGGTTTCCAATTGTTAAAAACAAAGAAACTCTCACAATACTCTGTTAGAAAAACATAAAATGTCCTTTTCTACTGTGTTGTAAAGTATATAAACCATCAGGATGTACTCTCACACGTAAAACACTAAAATTAAATTTTCACTCAAAAATAAAAATATAAATATTTTATGGGTTTTCAATTGGTAAAAACAAAGTAACTCTCAAAATACTCTGTTAGAAAAACATAAAATGTCCTTTTCTACTGTGTTGTAAAGTATATAAACCATCAGGATATACTCTCACACGTAAAATGCTAAAATTAAATTTTCACTCAAAAATAAAAATATAAATACTTTATGGGTTTCCAATTGGTAAAAACAAAGTAACTCTCACAATACCCTTTTAGAAAAAACATAAAATGTCCTTTTCTACTGTGTTGTAAAGTATATAAACCATGAGGATGTACTCTCACACGAAAATGCTAAAATTAAATTTTCACAAAAATAAATAATATAAATAATTTATGGGTTTCCAATTGGTAAAAACAAAGTAACTCTCACAATACTCTATTAGAAAAACATAAAATGTCCTTTTCTACTGTGTTGTAAACTATATAAACCATGAGAATGTACTCTCACATGTAAAATGCTAAAATTAAATTTTCACTCAAAAATAAATAATATAAATACTTTATGGGTTTCCAATTGGTAAAAACAAAGTAACTCTCACAATACCCTTTTAGAAAAACATAAAATGTCCTTTTCTACTGTGTTGTAATGTATATAAACCATGAGGATGTACTCTCACATGTAAAATGCTAAAATTAAATTTTCACTCAAAAATAAATAATATAAATACTTTATGGGTTTCCAATTGGTAAAACAAAGAAACTCTCACAATACTCTTTAGAAAAAACATAAAATGTCCTTTTCTACTGTGTTGTAATGTATATAAATCATGAGGATGTACTCTCACATGTAAAATGCTAAAATTAAATTTTCACTCAAAAATAAATAATGTAGATACTTTATCAGTTTCCAATTGTTAAAAAACAATGAAACTCTAATAATACTCTTTTAGAGAAAACAAAATGTTCTTTTCTATTGTGTTGTAATGTATAGAAACCATCAGGATGTACTCTCACACTTAAAATGCTAAAATTAAATTTTCACTCAAAAATAAATAATATAAATACTTTATGGGTTTCCAATTGGTAAAACAAAGTAACTCTCACAATACTCTGTTAGAAAAACATAAAATGTCCTTTTCTACTGTGTTGTAAAGTATATAAACCATGAGGATGTACTCTCACACGTAAAACGCTAAAATTAAATTTTCACTCAAAAATAAATAATATAAATAGTTTATGGGTTTCCAATTGGTAAAACAAAGAAACTCTCACAATAATCTGTTAGGAAAAACATAAAATGTCCTTTTCTACTGTGTTGTAAAGTATATAAACCATGAGGATGTACTCTCACACGTAAAATGCTAAAATTATATTTTCACTCAAAATAAAAATATAAATACTTTATGGGTTTCCAATTGGTAAAACAAAGTAACTCTCACAATACTCTGTTAGAAAAACATAAAATGTCCTTTTCTACTGTGTTGTAAAATATATAAACCATGAGGATGTACTCTCACACATAAAATGCTAAAATTAAATTTTCACTCAAAAATAAAAATATAAATAATTTATGGGTTTCCAATTGGTAAAACAAAGAAACTCTCACAATACTCTGTTAGAAAAACATAAAATGTCCTTTTCTACTGTGTTGTAAAGTATATAAACCATCAGGATGTACTCTCACACGTAAAATGCTAAAATTAAATTTTCACTCAAAAATAAATAATATAAATACTTTATGGGTTTCCAATTGGTAAAACAAAGTAACTCTCACAATACTCTGTTAGAAAAACATAAAATGTCCTTTTCTACTGTGTTGTAAAGTATATAAACCATCAGGATATACTCTCACAGGTAAAATGCTAAATTAAATTTTCACTCAAAAATAAAAAATATAAATTTTTTATGGGTTTCCAATTGGTAAAACAAAGTAACTCTCACAATACCCTTTTAGAAAAACATAAAATGTCCTTTTCTATTGTGTTGTAATGTATATAAACCATCAGGATGTACTCTCACACATAAAATGCTAAAATTAAATTTTCACTCAAAAATAAAAATATAAATACTTTATGGGTTTCCAATTGGTAAAACAAAGTAACTCTCACAATACCCTTTTAGAAAAACATAAAATGTCCTTTTCTACTGTGTTGTAAAGTATATAAACCATCAGGATATACTCTCACACGTAAAATGCTAAAATTAAATTTTCACTCAAAAATAAATAATATAAATACTTTATGGGTTTCCAATTGGTAAAAACAAAGTAACTCTCACAATACTCTGTTAGAAAAACATAAAATGTCCTTTTCTACTTTGTTGTAAAGTATATAAACCATCAGGATGTACTCTCACATGTAAAATGCTAAAATTAAATTTTCACTCAAAAATAAAAATATAAATAATTTATGGGTTTCCAATTGGTAAAAACAAAGTAACTCTCACAATACTCTGTTAGAAAAAACATAAAATGTCCTTTTCTACTGTGTTGTAAAGTATATAAACCATGAGGATGTACTCACATGTAAAATGCTAAAATTAAATTTTCACTCAAAAATAAAAATATAAATACTTTATGGGTTTCCAATTGGTTAAAACAAAGTAACTCTCACAATACCCTTTTAGAAAAACATAAAATGTCCTTTTCTACTGTGTTGTAATGTATATAAACCATGAGGATGTACTCTCACACGTAAAATGCTAAAATTAAATTTTCACTCAAAAATAAATAATATAAATACTTTATGGGTTTCCAATTGGTAAAAACAAAGAAACTCTCACAATACTCTTTAGAAAAAACATAAAATGTCTTTTCTATTGTGTTGTAAAGTATATAAACCATCAGGATGTACTCACACATAAAATGCTAAAATTAAATTTTCACTCAAAAATAAATAATATAAATACTTTATGGGTTTCCAATTGGTAAAAACAAAGTAACTCTCACAATACTCTGTTAGAAAAACATAAAATGTCCTTTTCTACTGTGTTGTAAAGTATATAAACCATGAGGATGTACTCTCACATGTAAAACGCTAAAATTAAATTTTCACTCAAAAATAAATAATATAAATACTTTATGGGTTTCCAATTGGTAAAAACAAAGTAACTCTCACAATAATCTGTTAGAAAAAACATAAAATGTCCTTTTCTACTGTGTTGTAAAGTATATAAACCATGAGGATGTACTCTCACACGTAAAATGCTAAAATTATATTTTCACTCAAAAATAAAAATATAAATACTTTATGGGTTTCCAATTGGTAAAAACAAAGTAACTCTCACAATACTTTTAGAAAAACATAAAATGTCCTTTTCTACTGTGTTGTAATGTATATAAACCATGAGGATGTACTCACACATAAAATGCTAAAATTAAATTTTCACTCAAAAATAAAAAATATAAATAATTTATGGGTTTCCAATTGGTAAAACAAAGTAACTCTCACAATACTCTGTTAGAAAAACATAAAATGTCATTTTCTACTGTGTTGTAAAGTATATAAACCATCAGGATGTACTCACAAGTAAAATGCTAAAATTAAATTTTCACTCAAAAATAAATAATATAAATATTTTATGGGTTTCAATTGGTAAAAACAAAGTAACTCTCACAATACTCTGTTAGAAAAACATAAAATGTCCTTTTCTACTCTGTTGTAAAGTATATAAACCATCAGGATGTACTCTCACACGTAAAATGCTAAAATTGAATTTTCACTCAAAAATAAAAAATATAAATACTTTATGGCTTTTCAATTGGTAAAAACAAAGTAACTCTCACAATACCCTTTCAGAAAAACATAAGAATGTCCTTTTCTACTGTGTTGTAAACTATATAAACAATCAGGATGTACGCTCACATGTAACATGCTAAAATTAAATTTTCACTCAAAAATAAAAATATAAAAAATTTATGGGTTTCCAATTGGTAAAAACAAAGTAACTCTCACAATACCCTTTTAGAAAAACATAAAATGTCCTTTTCTACTGTGTTGTAAAGTATATAAACCATGAGGATATACTCTCACACGTAAAACACTAAAATTAAATTTTCACTCAAAAATAAATAATATAAATACTTTATGGGTTTCCAATTGGTAAAAACAAAGTAACTCTCACAATACTCTGTTAGAAAAACATAAAATGTCCTTTTCTACTGTGTTGTAAAGTATATAAACCATCAGGATGTACTCTCACACGTAAAATGCTAAAATTAAATTTTCACTCAAAAATAAAAATATAAATATTTTATGGGTTTCCAATTGGTAAAAACAAAGTAACTCTCACAATACTCTGTTAGAAAAACATAAAATGTCCTTTTCTACTGTGTTGTAAAGTATATAAACCATCAGGATGTACTCTCACACGTAAAATGCTAAAATTAAATTTTCACTCAAAAATAAAAATATAAATACTTTATGGGTTTCAATTGGTAAAAACAAAGTAACTCTCACAATACTCTTTTAGAAAAACATAAAATGTCCTTTTCTACTGTGTTGTAAAGTATATAAACCATGAGGATGTACTCTCACACGTAAAATGCTAAAATAAAATTTTCACTCAAAAATAAGAAATATAAATAGTTTATGAGTTTCCAATTTTTAAAAACAAAGTAACTCTCACAATACTCTGTTAGAAAAACATAAAATGTCCTTTTCTACTGTGTTGTAAAGTATATAAACCATCAGGATGTACTCACACATAAAATGCTAAAATTAAATTTTCACTCAAAAATAAAAATATAAATACTTTATGGTTTCCAATTGGTAAAAACAAAGTAACTCTCACAATACTCTTTTAGAAAAACATAAAATGTCCTTTTCTACTGTGTTGTAAAGTATATAAACCATCAGGATGTACGCTCACACGTAAAATGCTAAAATTAAATTTTCATTCAAAAATAAATAATATAAATACATTATGGGTTTCCAATTGTTAAAACAAAGTAACTCTCACAATACTCTGTTAGAAAAAACATGAAATGTCTTTTTCTACTGTGTTGTAAGGTATATAAACCATCAGGATGTACTCTCAAAGGTAAAATGGTAATATTAAATTTTCACTGAAATATGAAAAATATAAATACTTTACAGGTTTCCAATTGGTAAAAACAAAGAACTCTCACAATACCCTTTTAGAAAAACTATAAAACGTCCTTTTCTATTGTGTTGTAAAGTATATAAACCATTAGGATGTACTCACACGTAAAATGCTAAAATTAAATTTTCACCAAAAATAAATAATATAAATACTTATGGGTTTCCAATTGGTAAAAACAAAGTAACTCTCACAATACTTTGTTAGAAAAAGCATAAAATGTCCTTTTCTACTGTGTTGTAAAGTATATAAACCATCAGGATGTACGCTCACACGTAAAATGCTAAAATTAAATTTTCACTCAAAAATAAAAATATAAATACTTTATGGGTTTCCAATTGGTAAAAACAAAGTAACTCTCACAATACCCTTTTAGAAAAACATAAAATGTCCTTTTCTACTGTGTTGTAAGGTATATAAACCATCAGGATGTACTCTCACACATAAAATGCTAAAATTAAATTTTCACTCAAAAATAAAAAATATAAATATCTTATGGGTTTCAATTGGTAAAAACAAAGTAACTCTCACAATACTTTGTTAGAAAAAAACATAAAATGTCCTTTTCTATTGTGTTGTAATGTATATAAACCATCAGGATGTACTCTCACACGTAAAATGCTAAAATTAAATTTTCACTAAAAATAAAAATATAAATAGTTTATGGGTTTCCAATTGTTAAAAACAAAGTAACTCTCACAATACTCTGTTAGAAAAACATAAAATGTCCTTTTCTACTGTGTTGTAATGTATATAAACCATCAGGATGTACTCTCACATGTAAAATGCTAAAATTAAATTTTCACTCAAAAATAAAAATATAAATACTTTATGGGTTTCCAATTGGTAAAAACAAAGTAACTCTCACAATACTCTGTTAGAAAAACATAAAATGTCCTTTTCTACTGTGTTGTAATGTATATAAACCATCAGGCTGTACGGTCACACGTAAAATGCTAAAATAAAATTTTCACTCAAAAATAAGAAATATAAATAGCTTATGGGTTTCCAATTTTTAAAAACAAAGTAACTCTCACAATAATCTGTTAGAAATAACATAAAATGTCCTTTTCTATTGTGTTGTAATGTATATAAACCATCAGGATGTACTCTCACACGTAAAATGCTAAAATTAAATTTTCACTCAAAAATAAAAATATAAATACTTTATGGGTTTCCAATTGGTAAAAACAAAGTAACTCTCACAATACTCTGTTAGAAAAACATAAAATGTCCTTTTCTACTGTGTTGTAATGTATATAAACCATCAGGATATACTCTCACACGTAAAATGCTAAAATTAAATTTTCACTCAAAAATAAAAATATAAATACTTATGGGTTTCCAATTGGTAAAAACAAAGTAACTCTCACAATAATCTGTTAGAAAAACATAAAATGTCCTTTTCTACTGTGTTGTAAAGTATATAAACCATCAGGATGTACTCTCACACGTAAAATGCTAAAATTAAATTTTCACTCAAAAATAAAAATATAAATATTTTATGGGTTTCAATTGGTAAAAACAAAGTAACTCTCACAATACTCTGTTAGAAAAACATAAAATGTCCTTTTCTACTGTGTTGTAAAGTATATAAACCATGAGGATGTACTCTCACATGTAAAATGCTAAAATTAAATTTTCACTCAAAAATAAATAATATAAATACATTATGGGTTTCCAATTGGTAAAAACAAAGTAACTCTCACAATACTCTGTTAGAAAAAACATAAAATGTCCTTTTACTGTGTTGTAATGTATATAAACCATGAGGATGTACTCTCACGTAAAATGCTAAAATTAAATTTTCACTCAAAAATAAAAATATAAATACTTTATGGGTTTCCAATTGGTAAAAACAAAGTAACTCTCACAATACTCTTTTAGAAAAAACATAAAATGTCCTTTTCTACTGTGTTGTAAAGTATATAAACCATGAGGATGTACTCTCACACGTAAAATGCTAAAATTAAATTTTCACTCAAAAATAAAAATATAAATACTTATGGGTTTCCAATTGGTAAAAACAAAGTAACTCTCACAATTATCTGTTAGAAAAAACATAAAATGTCCTTTTCTACTGTGTTGTAATGTATATAAACCATCAGGATGTACTCACACGTAAAATGCTAAAATTAAATTTTCACTCAAAAATAATAAATATACATACTTTTGGGTTTCCAATTGATTAAAACAAAGTAACTCTCACAATACTCTGTTAGAAAAAACATAAAATGTCCTTTTCTACTGTGTTGTAATGTATATAAACCATCAGAATGTACTCTCACACGTAAAATGCTAAAATTAAATTTTCACTCAAAAATAAAAATATAAATACTTATGGGTTTCCAATTGGTAAAAACAAAGTAACTCTCACAATACTCTGTTAGAAAAACATAAAATGTCCTTTTCTACTGTGTTGTAAAGTATATAAACCATCAGAATGTACTCTCACATGTAAAATGCTAAAATTAAATTTTCACTCAAAAATAAAAAATATAAATACTTTATGGGTTTCCAATTGGTAAAATTAAAGTAACTCTCACAATACCCTTTTAGAAAAAACATAAAATGTGTTTTCTACTGTATTGTATAGTATATAAACCATGAGTATGTACTGTCACACGTAAAACGCTAAAATTAAATTTTCACTCTAAAATAAATACTATAAATACTTTATGGGTTTCCAATTGGTAAAAAAAGTAACTCTCACAATACTCTGTTAGAAAAAACATAAAATGTCTTTTTCTATTGTGTTGTATAGTATATAAACCATCAGGATGTACGCTCCCAAGTAAAATGCTAAAATAAATTTTCACTCAAAAATAAAATATATAAATACTTATGGGTTTCCAATTGGTAAAAATAAAGTAACTCTCACAATAATCTGTTAGAGAAAAACATAAAATTTCCTTTTCTCCTGTGTTGTAATGTATGTAAACCATCAGGATGTACTCTCACACGTAAAATGCTAAAATTAAATTTTCACACAAAAATAAAAAATATAAATACTGTATGGGTTTCCAAATGGTAAAAACAAAGTAACTCTCACAATACTCTGTTAGAAAAAACATAAAATGTCCTTTTCTACTGTGTTGTAAAGTATATAAACCATCAGGATATACTCACACGTAAAATGCTAAAATTAAATTTTCACTGAAAAATAAAAATACTAAATACCTTATGGGTTTCCAATTGGTAAAAACAAAGTAACTCTCACAATACTCTGTTAGAAAAACATAAAATGTCCTTTTCTACTGTGTTGTAAAGTATATAAACCATCAGGATATACTCTCACACGTAAAATGCTAAAATTAAATTTTCACTCAAAATAAAAATATAAATACTTTATGGGTTTCCAATTGGTAAAAACAAAGTAACTCTCACAATACTCTGTTAGAAAAACATAAAATGTCCTTTTCTACTGTGTTGTAATGTATATAAACCATCAGGATATACTCTCACACTTAAAATGCTAAAATTAAATTTTCACTCAAAAATAAAAAATATAAATACTTTATGGGTTTCCAATTGGTAAAAAAAGTAACTCTCACAATACCCTTTTAGAAAAACATAAAATGTCCTTTTCTACTGTGTTGTAAAGTATATAAACCATGAGGATGTACTCTCACACGTAAAATGCTAAAATTAAATTTTCACTCAAAATAAATAATATAAATACTTTATGGGTTTCCAATTGGTAAAAACAAAGTAACTCTCACAATACCCTTTTAGAAAAAACATAAAATGTCCTTTTCTACTGTGTTGTAAATTATATAAACCATGAGGATGTACTCTCACATGTAAAATGCTAAAATTAAATTTTCACTCAAAATAAATAATATAAATACTTTATGGGTTTCCAATTGGTAAAAACAAAGTAACTCTCACAATACTCTGTTAGAAAAACATAAAATGTCTTTTCTACTGTGTTGTAAAGTATATAAACCATCAGGATGTACTCTCACACGTAAAATGCTAAAATTAAATTTTCAATCAAAAATAAAAATATAAATACTTTATGGGTTTCAATTGGTAAAAACAAAGTAACTCTCACAATACTCTGTTAGAAAAACATAAAATGTCCTTTTCTACTGTGTTGTAAAGTATATAAACCATCAGGATGTACTCACACGTAAAATGCTAAAATTAAATTTTCACTCAAAAATAAAAATATAAATACTTTATGGGTTTCCAATTGGTAAAAACAAAGTAACTCTCACAATACTCTGTTAGAAAACACATAAAATGTCCTTTTCTACTGTGTTGTAAAGTATATAAACCATCAGGATGTACTCTCACCCGTAAAATGCTAAAATTAAATTTTCACTCAAAATAAAAATATAAATACTTTATGGGTTTCCAATTGGTAAAAACAAAGTAACTCTCACAATACTCTTTTAGAAAAAACATAAAATGTCCTTTTCTACTGTGTTGTAATGTACATAAACCATCAGGATGTACTCTCACGCGTAAAATGCTAAAATTAAATTTTCACTCAAAAATAAAAAATATAAATAGTTTATGGGTTTCCAATTGGTAAAAACAATGTCACTCTCACAATACTCTGTTAGAAAAACATAAAATGTCTTTTTCTATTGTGTTGTATACTATATAAATCATCAGGATGAACGCTCCCAAGTAAAATGCTAAAATAAATTTTCACTCAAAAATAAAAAATATAAATACTTTATGGGTTTCCAATTGGTAAAAACAAAGTAACTCTCACAATACTCTGTTAGAAAAAACATAAAATGTCTCTTTCTACTGTTTTGTAATGTATATAAACCATCAGGATGTACGCTAACACGTAAAATGCAAATATTAAATTTTCACTCAAAAATAAAAAATATAAATACCTTATGGGTTACCAATTAGTAAAAACAAAGTAACTCTCACAATAATCTGTTAGAAAAAATATAAAATATACTTTTCTATTGTTTTGTAATGTATATAAACCATCAGTATGTACTCTCACACGTTAAATGATTAAATTAAATTTTCACTCAAAAATATAAAATATAAATATTTTATGGGTTTCCAATTGGTAAAAACAAAGTAACTCTCACAATACTCTGTTAGAAAAAACATAAAATGTCCTTTTCTACTGTGTTGTAAAGTATATAAACCATGAGGATATACTCTCACACGTAAAATGCTAAAATTAAATTTTCACTCAAAAATAAATAATATAAATACTTTCTGGGTTTTCAAATGGCAAAAACACTGTAACTTTCACAATACTCTGTTACAAAAACTGAAAATGTCCTTTTCTACTGTGTTGTAAAGTATATAAACCATCAGTATGTACGCTCACACGTAAAATGCTAAAATTAAATTTTCACTCAAAAATATAAAATATAAATACTTTATGGGTTTCCAATTGGTAAAAACAAAGTAATTCTCACAATAACTTTAAGAAAAAACATAAAATGCCCTTTTCTAATTTGTTGTAAAGTATATAAACCATCAGGATGTACTCTCACACGTAAAATGCTAAAATTAAATTTTCACTCAAAAATAAATAATATAAATACTTTATGGGTTTCTAATTGTTACAAACAATGCAACTCTCACAACAATCTGTTAGAAAAAACATAAAATGTCCTTTTCTACTGTGTTCTAAAGTATATAAACCATCAAGATGTACGCTCACACGTAAAATGCTTAAATTAAATTTTCACTCAAAAATAAAATAATATAAATAGTTTATGGGTTTCTAATTGTTACAAACAATGCAACTCTCACAACAATCTGTTAGAAAAAACATAAAATGTCCTTTTCTACTGTGTTCTAAAGTATATAAACCATCAAGATGTACGCTCACACTTAAAATGGTTAAATTAAATTTTCACTAAAAATAAATAATATAAATACTTTATGGGTTTCCAATTGTTAAAAACAAAGTAACTCTCACAACACCCTTTTTGAAAAAACATAAAATGTCCTTTTGTACTGTGTTGTAAGGTATATAATCCATCAGGATGTACGCTCACACGTAAAATGTTAAATTAAATTTTCATACAAAAAATAAAAATATAAATATCTTATGGGTTTCCAATTGGTAAAAACAAAGTAACTCTCACAATATATAGGTTAGAAAAAACATAAAATGTCCTTTTCTATTGTGTTGTAATGTATATAAACCATCAGGATGTACTCTCACACGTAAAATGATAAAATTAAATTTTCATTCAAAAATAAATAATATAAATACATTATGGGCTTCCAGTTGGTAAAAACAAAGAAACTCTCACAATCCTCTGTTAGAAAAAACATAAAATGTCCTTTTCTACTGTGTTGTAAAGTATATAAACCATCAGAATATACTCTCACACGTAAAATGCTAAAATTAAATTTTCACTCAAAAATAAAAAATATAAATACCTTATGGGTTTCCAATTGGTAAAACCAAAGTAACTCTCCCAATCCTCTTTTAGAAAAAACATAAAATGTCCTTTTCTACTGTGTTGTAAAGTATATAATCCATGACGATGTAGTCTCACAAGTAAAACGCTAAAATTAAATTTTCACACAAAATAATAAAAAAAAAAATACTTTATGGGTTTCCAATTGGTAATAACAAAGTAACTCTCACAATACTCTGTTAGAAAAACATAAAATGTTTTTTCCTACTTTGTTGTATAGTATAAAAACCATCAGGATATACTCTCACACGTAACATGCTAAAATTAAATTTTCACTCAAAAATAAAATATAAAAATACTTTATGGGTTTCCAATTGGTAGAAACAAAGTAACTCTCAAAATACCCTTTTAGAAAAAACATAAAATGTCCTTTTCTACTTTCTTGTAAAGTATATAAACCATGAGTATATACTCTCACAAGTAAAAGGCTAAAATTAACTTTTCACCCAATAATAAATAATATAAATACTTTATGGGTATCTAATTGGTAAAAACAAAGATACTCTCACAATATTCTGTTAGAAAAAACGAAAAATGTCTTTTTCTAATGCGTTGTAAAGTATATAAACCATCGAAATATACTCTCACACGTAAAATGCTAAAATTATATTTTCACTCAAAAATAAAATATAAAAATACTTTATGGGTTTCCAATTGGTAGAAACAAAGTAACTCTCAAAATACTCTGTTAGAAAAAACATAAAATGTCCTTTTCTACTTTGTTGTAAAGTATATAAACCATCAGGATGTACTCTCACACGTAAAATGCTAAAATTAAATTTTCACTCAAAAATAAAAAATATAAATACTTTATGGGTTTCCAATTGGTAAAACAAAGTAACTCTCACAATACTCTGTTAGAAAAATCATAAAATGTCCTTTTCTACTGTGTTGTAAAGTATATAAACCATCAGGATGTACGCTCACATAAAATGCTAAAATTAAATTTTCACTCAAAAATAAAAATATAAATACTTTATGGTTTCAATTGGTAAAAACAAAGTAACTCTCACAATACTCTGTTAGAAAAACATAAAATGTCCTTTTCTACTGTGTTGTAAAGTATATAAACCATCAGGATGTA
>JAKFGQ010000829.1:0-14056 GCA_021498475.1 Saguinus midas | reverse complement strand
GTCCTCAGAGCACTTTCTCTCTCTCTTTTTTTTCTAAGTTGTTGACTCTCTCACAGGTGTTTCAGTCACCTGCTGATAGGGCACTGGGATCTGTGTGATCTCCGTGCAGCAGCGCCCACTGCACCAGCTCAAATGATGCTTCCCAGGAATCTCCTGGTCTGGCTCACTGTCCAAGTCCCATTTAATCAGATGGATATGTTAATCTGCCCTCCCAAATCTCAGATTGCCTGTTTAACAGGGCACCCAGACCAGTGCATTTTGTGTGGTGCTGCTGCGCTGCGGCCAGCAAAATGGCCATGCAAGCCAAAGGGCTGTGCTGGTGTCCCGTGTCTCTCTCCTACACCTGGGAATTTCCCATTCTGTGGGCAACAAGGATCCGTCTGAAAATGCGGCTAGGACTCACCCTCTGTCACCTTCACTGAGAGCTGCAATCCTGAGTTGTTTCTACCGCGCCATCTTCAACAATTACTTGAAAGTTAAAATTTTAAAGAAAAAGTGAATGAGGTTATTACCCAGATTGTAATTGATTAATATTAAAAAGATAAAACACACACTGTCATGAGTAACTTATACAAAAAATGCATATTCTAATTCCCATAGATTAATATCAGTTATGTGATTGTCTTCTTTCTTTTCAATTCAGTGTGTTGGTATGCAGATAGAGCCTAAACACATAATGGAATAAGAGAGTTGCCTAATGTTCTTACAAGGTTTATTTCCGAGAAAGACTAGAGAGTTTTGTTTTGCTAACTTAATTTTATTTAATCGGATTTTGAAAATGTTAAACTCCCTCCTGCATTGAGGTCAGGACTTAGATTTGAAAAGGAACCCACAAAGAAGCATTTCAAAGTTAGATCACTTATGAGGCCACCTCCTCTATAAGTGATTTGAAACACAACCCATTTTTCACATATGCTCCATGTGCTTTGGAAAGCCCTTCAAGGACTTGCCATCTTAGAATCTAGAGAAACTGGTGCAGCTAACACAACTACTTGGATGTTGGTCTTAATGCTTCTTGAAGGAAATGTTTGGAAGGGCATTGTGTACTTTTGAGTTATGCTCCAAGGATGGCCCACCTTATATCTAGTTTTCATGCATCACTTGTCTCTTTCCACAGATGGCGTGATCAACATGAGCATTATCCTACTGCCCTCTCTACAGAGGATAAGACACGGCTGGAAGGGTGCAGCAAGTTTGTCCTGGCATATGGTGGACGGAGGGTAGCTATCTTACAAGACCCTGAATTCTATGAACACAGAAAGAGGGCGCTGTTCCGTGTGTGGGGACGACATGTGCAAAACACCCCATATCAAAGTAAGTCACAAAACCTTTGGAAGGACTTTCTTGATCTATTTCAACTGAGAGGAAAAATAACTCTTTTAATTCCTTTGTAAAGGACGGATTAGATGGAAGAATGTATTTCTAAGGTAGAGTTTGCAGGCTTTGCCTTTGGAGATGTTTTCAGAAAGGTACAAAGGAATGTCTTTCTGTTTGAGGGCTGGTCTCAATGATCTCTTGAGTCCTCAGATTCTGTGATGGCTGGTGTCCTCAGCTAAATGGGGCCAGATAAGTAATTTAGTCTGACAATCTGAGTAGAGGAACAAAATAGTTGTAGCTGTGCACAAAACCAGAACCTGAGCTTGCAGCCCTGTTCATCTTGAAAATGCACAGGAAAATAAATATCTTCATACAGATTGGGCACAACTAAACACTGGAACAAGAACGAGTTCTTGCTCTATGTCTAGTGAGTCAATAATATTCTTTCAGTAAACAAAAGTCAGCACAGATAGTGGCAGAGTTTCCAGAGGAAGATACCACATTTTTGTCAGTGGATACTTTTAAGATGGAAAAAATGTGTTCATCTGATAAGATCAGGTAGAGTATGTCATGCCTAAAGGCAAAATACACTAACTCCTCAGATTCCTTCATAGCTTCTAATTGCTGTGGGTGATGGGGTGGGGTGGGGTTTTATGAAGTTGCTGGCTGTGGTTCACTTCCCATAAAGAAAAATAAGTGAAATTGAATGCTAAAACCATCCCTCATCCAAGGTAAGAGCAGTAGGGTGTAAATGAAAAAAGTCATATACTACTAATTTGACTTCTCAAATCTCCCAGCATGTCCCTTTCAGCATGTTCACAGGAAGAGGGCACTGTCAGGCCAGGAGACTCTGAAAAGCCTATGATTGGACAAGGCATGCCCTGTCTCTGAGCAGTTTCCTTATTTACAAAAGAGAGGCTGGGCTGGTCACAGTGGCTCACGCCTCTAATCCCAGTACTTTGGGAGGATGAGGCCAGCGGATCATCTGAGGTTGAGAATTTGAGAGGAGCTTGGCCAACGTGGTGAAACCCCATCTCTACTAAAAATACAGAAATTATCTGGACCTGGTGGGTTCAAGTGATTCTCGTGCTGCAGCCTCCCAAGTAGCCAGAGGTTGTGGTGAGCTGAGGTGCCACTGTACTCCATCCTGGGCAAAAGAGCAAGACTCTGTCTCAAATAAAAAAAAACAACAACAAAAGGAGAGGCCAGATGCAAAATAACTGTAAGGTCTCTTGCAGTCCCATGAGCCTGCAAAAAGATATGGTTTTTTTTGGTCTTTGTTTTTGCTACAAAATGTTCCAAGATAGGAAAGACCTTTTTAAGGCCCCTGTTTGTGGTCTTGAAGGCCTTCTTTATCTGAACACAGAAGGAAGGTCAATGGCAAGCAAAGCAGTTTTTTTCTTTATTTATTTTTATTTTTTGAGATGGAGTCTCACTCTGTCTCCCAGGCTGGAGTGCAACGACAGAATCTCTGCTCACTGCAATCTCCGTCTCCTGGGTTCAAATGATTCTCCTGCCTCAGCCTCCCATTTAGCTGGGATTACAGGTGCCTGCCACCATGCCTGGCTAATTTTTGTATTTTTAGTAGAGATTGCTTTTCACCATGTTGGCCAGGCTGGTCTTGAACTCCTGACCTCAGGTGATCTGCTCACCTTGGCCTCCCAAAGTGCCAGACAGGCATGAGCCACTGCACCCGGCCACTGCTGTTTCATTTATTGGACACAACTATCCACCCTGCAGATAAGCATCTTTAATCTTAATGTGTGTCAAGATCAAAGTCATCTGAACAGTGTTTCTCAAAAAAGCTGTCAGCCAGTCCTTGAAATTGCTGGACACAGACTGAGAGCTGCTGGAGGAATACTGTGTAATGGGCTGTACTTATATCTCTGATTATTTCTTTCCTGATCATAATCATATAGCTTTGGGATTCTGCGATTTTATCTTTACTCAGTGACTGAAAGAATAGTAGCCTTTGATTATGGTTACGTCAGCTCAGATATTTCTACCCTTTGGGTCTGATATTCACATACACATGACTAGCACTAAAAAATCCTGGAGTTTCTTAGTGATTACAGGCATGCCTCATTTTATCATGTTTCACAGATACTGCTTTTATTATTATTATACTTTAAGTTCTGGGGTACATGTGCAGAATGTGCATGTTTGTTACATAGGTATACACGTGCTCTGGTGATGTGCTGCACCCATAAACCCCTCATCTACATTAAGTATTTCTCTAATGCTATCCCTCCCCAGCCCCCACCCACCGACAGGTCCCGTGTGTGTGATGTTCCCTCCTGTGTCCATGTGTTCTCATTGTTCAATTCCCACTTATGAGTGAGATATTTACAAATACTGCTTTTTAACAAATTGAAGGTTTGTGTCAACCCTGCATTATGAAAGTCTGTTCCATTTTCCCAGCAGCATGTGCTCATTTTGTGTCTCTGTGTCACATTTTGGTGATTCTCACAGTATTTTTAGATTTCTTCATTATCGTTGTGACCTGTTATGGTGATCTATGATCAGTTATCTTTGATGTTACTGTTGTAATTGTTTTGGGGCACCACAAACTGCACCCATAAGATGGCAAACTTAATTGATAAACATTGTGTGTGTTCTGTCTCCATTCCCCCATCTCTCTCCTCTCCTTGGGCCTCCCTATTCCTGAGATACAACAATATTGGAATTAGGCCAATTAATAACCCTGCAATGGCCTCTAAGTTTTCAAGTGAAAAGACTCACATCTCTCAAAATGAAAAGCTTGAAATGATTGAGATTAGTGAGGAAGGCATGTAGAAAGCTGAAACAGGCCTCCTGGGCCAGTTAGCCAAGTTGTGAATACAGAGGAAAAGTTCTTGGAAGAAATTACACACAGTGAGCAAACAAATGATAAGAAAGCAAAGCAGCCTTATTGCCAATGTAGGGGTCAAGGGAAAACTTCCCTTTGCCCCTGAAATTTTACTGAAAAGGCAACTGACAAAAGGCAGATTAATAAGAGAAAGGGCATCCAGATTTATTAGTGCACAGGGGAAAATTGCAGAGTGATTACTCCTTACCCCTGATGGGGCAGAGAAGCTTATTTACCATCCTGAGATTATAGAAGAAATGTGGCCTCAGAGGCTGGCCAAAACCAGGTTATGGCAGTAAATCAGGTTATGCTGGTAAGGAAGGTTATGCGAGGAGAGAAGAGAAGGCCTGGCTAGCAAAGATGGTCTTGTTTTATAGATGAAATTTTAGAGGTGAATGTTTCTTTACCTGAGAGTCTCAGTTAAGTTTCCTAGATCTGGCAAGGAAGGCCCTCAGAGAAAGCCTGGCTGCATCAACATACATTTTCTCTTCAAATGCAAATGTCCCTCACAAAGGCAGATTTTTAGCTATTTTATATTCCTTCTGAATAGCCATCTTGAACTATATCAAGGAAATATATTTTGGGGTGAAATATTTTGATTTTAACGGATATGTAGAAGGTTTGACTGGTCTTGTCTAACTAGTCACAACATTCCCTTAAGCCAGAACACCCAATCCAGAGCAAAGCCCTAACTCTCTTCAGTTCTATGGAGGTTGAGAGAGGTGAGGAAGCTGCAGAAGAAGTTGGAAGCCAGCAGAGGTTGGTTCATGAGGTTTAAGGAAAAAGCCGCTCTATAAAATAAGAGTACAAGATGATGCAGCAAGTGCTGGTGTAGGAGCGGCAGCAAGTTATCCAGAAGATCTAACTAAGACAACCGATGAAGGTGGCTACACTAACAGATTTTCAGTGTAGAAGAAACAGCCTTCTACTGGAGGAACATGCCACCTAGGACTTCCATAGCTAGAGAAGTCAATGCCTGGCTTCAAAGCTTAAAAGGACAGGCTGACTCTCTTGTTAGGAGCTAATATGGCTAGTGAGTTTAAGTTAAAGTCAAGGTTCACTGGCCATTCTGAAAATCCTAGGGTCCTTAAGGATTGTGCTGAATTTATTCTTCCTGTGTTCTTTAAATGGAAAAACAGAGCATGGATGAGAGCACATTTGTTTACAGCATGGTTTACAGAATATTTTAAGCCCACTATTGAGACTGACTGCTCAAAAAAAGATTCACCTCAAAATATCACTGCTGATTGGCAGTATGCCTAGTTACCCAAGAACTTTGATGAATATGTACAAGGAGATTAATTTGTTTCATGCATAACACAGTAGCTATTCTGTAGCCCATGGATCAAAGAGTAATTTCAACTTTTAGGTCTTATTGTTTAAGGAATACATTTCATAACCATCCTTTTCTTGGGGTTGCACTGCTGTCCAATGAGTGCATAGTGAGGCAGTACTGCTAACGCCTGAACAACACACTGGCATCAACTAAAGCTCTGCTTTATGTTGGTGCAGTTTTGGAAAAATTTCAAGAAAAAAAAATACATTTTGTAAGGATATAGCTGCTCTAGATGGTGATTTCTCAGATGGATGTGGCAAAGTAAACGGAAAACCTTCTGGAAAGGATTCTCATTCTGGATGCCATTAAGAACGTTTGAGGTTCATGGGAAGAAGTTAAAATACCAACATTAATGGGAGTTTGGAAGAAGCTGATTACATCCTCATGGATGACTTTGAGGGGTTCAAGATTTCAGTGGAAGAAGTAACTGCAGATGTGGTGGAAATAGCAAAAGAACTAGAATTAGAAGTGGAGCCTGAAGAAGTGACTGAATTGCTGCAGTCTCATGATAGAACTTGAAAGGATGAGGAGTTGCTTCCTATGGATGAGCAAATAAATCAGTTTTTTGAGGTGAAATCTACTCCTGGTGAAGATGCTCTTGAAATGGCAACAAAGGATATTATATAAACATAGTTGATAAAACAGTAGCAACCTTTGAGAGGACTGACTCCAATTTTGAAAGAAGTTCTACCACGGGTAAAATGCTATCAAACAGCATCTCATGCTGCAGAGAAATCTTTCATGGCATAAAGAGTCAATTGATGTGACAAACTTCATTATTGTCTTATTTTAATAAATTGCCACAGCCACCCCAGCCTTAAGCAACCATCACCTGAATTGTCAGCAGCCATTAACACAAGGCAAGACCCTCCACCAGCAGAATGATTACAACTCTGAAGGCTGAGAGGATCATTAGCATTTTTAGCAAAAAGGTATTTTAAAATTAAAGTAGACTGGGCGTGGTGACTCACACCTGTAATTCCAACACTTTGGAGGCCAAGTGGGTGGATTGTTTCATCCTAGAAGTTTGAGACCAGCCTAGACAACATGATGAAACCTCTTCCTACTAAAAATACAAAAATTTAGCCGGGCATGGTGGTGCACCTGTAGTACCAACTACTCACGAGGCGGGAGGATCACTTGTGCCTGGGAAGTTGAGGCTGCAGAGAGACATGATTGCATCACTGCACTGCACCTGGGCTATAGGAGTGAGATCCTTTCTCCAAAAAAAATAAATAAATAAAGTAATTAACATATATTACATTTTAAAGATATAGTGCCATTGCACACTTAGTAGACTATGGTATAGTGTAAATATAACTCTCAAATGCACTGGGAAACCAAAAAATTTGTGTGATTCCATTTATTACACTATTCACTTTATTGCAGTGGTCTGAACTGAACTAGCAATGTCCCTGAGGTATGCCTGTATTTTTTCATTATGCCTTACAATGTATGTTGGCAGATGGAACTCAGAATTTTAGAATTTCTTAGAAGCCAGGGAGAGTGGTGGCATGACTTGTGGCTTTGACAATATTGTCAGTAACTCTGTACCCTTAGGTCATTAGAAGGACTCAATAAACATTCCCAGGGAGCTAATGGTGAGAAATGAGCCTTGGATAACCAGAGAGAGAAAGCCACTCACCCTGCAGACACCATGTGCAAAAGTAAAAGAGACTGAAGAAGATTCTTGTGTGTACCAAACACACAAATTTTATTGGCAAAATCATTCTGTTTTGTCCTTTTTTTAGCACTCTGAAACCCACAGAAACACTTTAATATAGGTTTTTAGAACCTCATAGCTTCTAACAGTAATTACTTCCAAAAGTATAATCCTGGGCCTTATTCTTTTTCCATGTGGCACTGGGAGTGATATTTGCCAAGAAAATAAGAGTCACTAGGAAATGGTCTGCCTTTGTTACAGAGCTTATCACCAGCCTCACCCTTGACCTTCCATTCACGGCATCCAACCCTCTCTTGGCGTCACTAAATATAGAACCATGTGCCATTCGCTCAGATGAAATCCACAGGAGGAGCCCAGAAACTGGTAGAACTAATGCTTGGTGGGGCTCTGCTGCCTTTCATCTATGGCTCCCGGAGATTTTTCAAGTAGTAATTATTTCTCACAATGCTTTTGGTGCAGTAACTAAGAATCATTACTCCTGTTTTGCATTCTACATTTTCTTGTACAAACCAAGAGAACAGAATATGACTTCTCAATGAAAGACTGAATGAGAGTTTTATAGCCTTTGGCTCCACAGTGAAAACCGTGGTTAGTTATAGCAACAGAATCACCTGAGGAGCTTTACAAATTACCCATGACTAGATCCCATCCTCACAGATTGTCATTTAATTGGCTTTGAGTCAGGTTTTATTGTTGAGGGGTGGGTAGTTAAAGCTCTCCGTGATTCTGATGTGCTGTGAAGGTTGAGAACCATTGAATTAGATAATTGGAGCTGTTTTCTTTATGGCCCCACCTGCATATGTCCTGCGAGTACCTCAAACTCAGCATGTTTAACCTCTCCCCAAGCCTGTTCCCCCTACTGTGTCTCCTCTCTCAGTGACAGCTTCACCATCTCGATGGTGGCCTGTGGCCAAAACCTGGGTGCCATTCTTGCTTCTCTCTCCTCCACTTGTTCATTCAGTCACCAAGTCCTGCCAAATGTAGCTTTCAGGTATTGCTTGAATTTGTTCATTCCTCTTCTGCTCCATCTTGCAAGGGTCAGGACATTTCATTTCTTCCCTATCTCTTGTCTTACTCCCGCCTAATCTCCACTCTTTAGCTAAAGTGAATTATTCAACCTTTCTTTGGAAACCCCTTTATTAAGATATGATTTACTGCCAGGCTCGGTGGCTCATGTGTGTAATCCCAGCACTTCGGGAGGCCGAGGCGGCGTATCGTGAGGTCAGGAGATCGAGACCAACCTGGCCAACATGGTGAAACCCCGTCTCTACTAAAAATAATAATAATAATACAAAAAAAGATACGATTTACTGCAAAGCCTCTTGCCACCACCAGCCAACATATTCCCTCCTCCAGTCCTTCTAGAGCTGCTCATTCGATCATGCTCTAACTTTTACACGTACTCGTCCTTCAACCTGGTACAGTTTCTTCCACCTCTGCCTCTGCACCTTATTACCTCCTTTCAAAAGTCAGCCCTGACTCCCATGACACATAAGCATGACTGAGTGCCCCTTCTTTGTCCTCCCAGAGTAATTTGGACTTTCCCTGTTCATACCTGTGCCAGGTGAAGCTGAAATGTCAACATGGGGGCCACTAATGAGAGGCAGTGGGTGCAGTGGGAAGAATAATATGGCTTGCAGAAGTCTGAGATTTGGGTCCTGGTTTTGGTAAGAAAGCTCTGTGCACTTGAACTCGGCCACTTCCCCTCTGTAAAACTGCCTTGTTTTCTGAAATGAGGACATTTAAATCTACATTATCTACAGGTTCCTTAAAGCCCCAAATTGTGTGACTACCACTGATATCAGAGAAATGAATGTGCATATATATAAATATATATATATATACACGAGAATATATATGTATGTGTGTGTGCATGTGTGTGTATATATATATATATATATTCTCCTCTTGTATGCATTAGTTTTTCTTCTCTTAGATTCTATTCTGTTCTCTGCCCCCTTTCATCATGACCTTATCTTCCTGAACTCATCATTTCTTTCCTTCTTCCTGGTTTCTTTCCCTTCTCTCTCTCCCTTTCTGCATTCTTTTCACCTTCCCACCCTCAGCTGCTCCTCCCTTTCCAATTAGTGCATTCCTCATCTTCTCCAGATTGTTTCTTTTGTCTTCCTCTCCTTGGCCTCTTCGAGCCTATTCCTCATAGCTTTCTTAGTCTTCACCCAGTGGTGGAGCTCACCTCTCCTTTTGCATTCTTGTCGTGTGATTCCTAGCCCACTTCCCTATTTGCTACTTCACCGGGGTTCTGAAGCCTGATCCTCATTCCTTTTGGTGCACAGTTCTGCAAATCCTCTAGCTGTGGCCCGCCCTGCTTTCTTTGGCAGGAAGGTTGGAGGGCGGGAACTACTAGGCCACAAAGCCCCGGGAAATTCAGCAGAGCCCTGGATCTCCCTTCCTGACAGCTGGACACACCTCTGGTAATAGTTGGACCACCCTCTTTGTCCTCCCCATCACAGAAATGCCAAATGCATAATTTTAACATTTCTCTTCAAACAGACAGGTTTTAGGCTGGGTGGTGGATGAATCTGGTTTGTTGCCCGCTTCCTCAATAGATAGAGCAATATAGGGTGGACCCCTAGTGTCCAGAATGAATTACTGCATCCTCAGGGTTTGGGGTCAACTCTCAAAATTGTGTTGATAGTCCAACTCTAAGCAAGGAGGAGAAAGTATGTGTAGGTATGGATATTTGAAACTATTCTTGTTGACTGAGCACATAGTTTAGAAAAGAGGCCATGAAAACACAACCAAATACCTTGCATAATTACCTTCTGTCTACCCTCAGTGCTGAGGGTTTCTCAGCCTCGCACTGCTGACATTTTGACTAGGTAATTCTTCATTGAGAGGGCAGTTCTGTGCAATGTAGGATATTGAGTAGCATCCCTAGCTTCTGTACACTAGATGCCAGTAGCATTGCAGTTGTCACAATCAAAATTGTCTTCGGATATTGTCAAATGTCACCAGGAATGACTAAACCAGCCTCTGTTTAGAACCACTGCTCTATCCCGATCCTTCACTCCTGAAACTTTCTGGAATGCAGGAACTGGTAAGCCCCAATATCTGGCCATAACAGGGACTGTGAATGAGGTCCACCACCACTACCTTCATGTCTTCCTACTAGGCATTTCAAATCAGCTTTCCCTCACTCACTCCGGCCTCTCTCTCTGCTAACATTTCAGGTAACCAAGTTGTCTTTGTACAGTGGTGAAAGGTATATGGGGTTTGATTAGGGGAAGGATTGTAAAATCATATTGTTTGACTGAGGAGTAAGATTGTAAGTTTGTATCAGTGTCTCAGGAGACACAGCTCTGTAATTGATTATAATTCAACAACAGATGGAACATATTTAAACTTATAGAAAAACAAAGGTTGTCATTTTTTCTTTTCATTAGTTTGACCATTCTTCAACCCTGGCTCACTCCTAACATTTGTGGGCCCAGAGCAAGAATACAAATGGAGATCCATGCATCATATTTAAAAATTTCATGTACAGACTGCTAAATAAAACATGTTTGATCCTTCTACTTTGACAACTATGCCTTGATCACAAACTGGAAAGCCAGGTTCAAATTTAGACTTCTGGGTTCTGCATCAAAATATGGTAGTGTGTGGAGTTGACCCTTGGCCTTTCACCAACTCTCCTTCTCCTGTTATGCTTGGCCTCCTCCTGTGCTGTGTGGGTCCTCTGGGTTGATTGTGGGCACGCTGCATGCCTGAGCTCTGTTCACAACCTCTATAGACCCTCTCTGCTTAGCTTACCCTCAGAACTAGGGCTGTTCCAAGTGCGTGGTCCACCCTGGAAAGACAGGTTGGGAGATAAAGCTCTCCCAGGCCCTTGCAGCAAGCTCAGAGTTGACTGGGCAGAAAATTCCAGAGTCCTGTACCCCAATTATGATCAAAAGAGTAGGTAATAATTCTGGGTGTGTTTTCCTACCAAGTGTCTCCTTGCCTTTATGGGATGAACAAAACCAAAGGGGGCCAGAGTTGGGACATCTAATGTGGGATACTATGAAGGTGGTTCTTCTAGAGGTCTCCAGGTGCTCTTCACACCCACCTTTCTATGAAGTCATATTTTCAGCTGAGACTGCCAATAGAAAAGTAGGAGTATTGTCAGTAACCTCAACGAAATCCTCAGTGAGTTAAAAAAATGGTTCTTTTTAAAAAATTTAGGTAAAAACAGCACATAACATTTATCATATTAAACATTTGTCAGTATGCAACTCAGTAATATTAAGTATATTCACATTGTTGTGAACCAGATCTTCAGAACGTTGTCATCTTGCAAAATGGAAGCTCTATACCCATTAAACAACCCCTGGCTAGGCATGGTGGCTCATACTTGTAATCCCAACACTTTGCAAGGCCAAAGTAGGACTGCTTGAGCTGAGGAGTTTGAGACTTACCTGGTTATCATAGTGAGACCCTGTCTCTACAAAAATTTTTTTTTAATTAGCCAGGTGTGGTGGCGTGCTTAAGAGTCTCATCTACTTAGGAGATTGAGGTGGGAGAACTGCTTAAGCCCAGGAGGTAGAGGCTGCAATGACCTACTGCATGTCAGCCTGGGTGACAGAGTGAGAATTGTCTCAAACAAAAACAAAAACAACTCCCCTCTTCTTCCTACATTTGGGGAGGAAAATGTTTATTTTTCACTAAAAATGTTACATTAACATGCAATAGGTTTATTAATGTTAGCTTTAGATGGATTAATAAATATTTTTAAAGGTACTTGGTTTAAATTCATAATATGAAAAGTAATGATAGCTATAACCCACAAAAATGAAAGCTTGTGGTGGTGGGGGTCCTCAGTCATTTTTTAAGATCATAAAGGGTTCTAGACACTAAAAAGTTTGAGAAATACTGTGCCAGAAATGCTGAAGAACTGAAGGCAGTTCTTTAACTGTAACCCGAAATGGTCTAAAAGGAGAAAATTTTTCAGATAAAACAGAAATCACTATTAATCATTAGCAATCATAATAATGTTCTTTCTAGATGGTGATGGAAAGTGGGGACTGGCTGGTTGGTGGAGACCTTCAGGTGCTGGAGAGAATAAGGTGGAATGATGGGCTGGACCAATACCGTCTGACACCTCTGGAGCTCAAACAGAAATGTAAAGAAATGAATGCTGGTATGTAAGCTAGCCCTAGGGTATTTTATTTATTTATTTATTTATTTATTTATTTTTGAGTTGAAGTATTGCTCTGTCACCCAGGCTGGAGTACAATGGCGTGATTGTGGCTCACTGCAACCTCTGCCTCTCAGGTTCAAGCAATTCTCCTGCCTCAGCCTCCCAGGTAGCTTGGATTATAGTGCCACCATGCCCGGCTAATTTTTGTATTGTTAGTAGAGACCAACATGTTGGTCAGGCTGGTCCTGAACTCCTCATCTCAGGTGATCCACCCACCTCGGCCTCCCAAAATGCTGGGATTACAGCCATGAGGCAGGCGAATCACAAGGTCAAGAGATCGAGACCATCCTGGCCACTATGGTGAAGAACCGTCTCTACTAAAAATACAAAAATTAGCCAGGCATGGGGGTGCCTGAAGACCCAGCTACTCAGGAGGCCGAGGCACTAAAATCTCCTGAACCTGGGAGGCAGAGAGATTGCAGTGAGCCAAAATCATTCCACTGCATTCCAGCCTGGCTACAGGGAGAGACTCCATCTCAAAAAAAAAAAAAACCTGAAAACATCAAACATCTTCTATTGGCATGTCTATAATATAGAAACAGTTTTATAAAGTTGTACTACATCCATATATTACAACACTATTCAACAAACAGTTCAAAATATTCACTGATACAGAAAGATACCTAAAGTATATTAAGATAAAATACAAATTGCAGAACAATATGTAGAGCATAATCATATTTTAGAAAACAGTATGATCATAATTCCAAAATCCCTAACCTACTTCTGTGGGTAGAAGCAGAAAAGTCTCTGACAGCACATGCCCCAAACTGCAGATTACAGTGGCTACTTCCAGGGGATGGAGTTTGGACTAAGAGAGTTTTACTCTTTATTGCATATATTTTGAAAAGAGGAGAAAAAGTTATAATAGTATTATTGGTTATTTTTATATTCTATTTTGGGCTTTTCTGTATTTCTCAAGTTTTTCGTATTATAGACATAAAAGTTATTTCATTACCAGAAAAAAAAATTAAGGCTCTCAGGAGTCCATCACTAAGTGGAATAGTTTTGGAGATTTCTTTAAAGTTAAGGGGAAATTTTTTTCTATCCTTAGATTGTTGCCCCTTGCACGGGCCCCAGAAAACATTCCTCACAATTATTCACCTCCTCCAGGCTCCCTAGTACAAGAGGACTAATTAACACTGGCCCTGCCTGAGCCTTGTGTACAGGAAAGGTCCTGGCAACAAATGTTTTCATTCCTGAGTTAGGTTCTCCGAAGGAGCTTGCTGCCTCTGCGTCTCATCCCTCTCTCGGCAATCTGGTGTTGGTTAGTGGTGGATTAGCACCCTAAAGACCCAGGGGTATTCTGCAGCTGATTTATCAAAATCCAGTGGGTAGGCTTGGTGCAGTGGCTCACACCTGTAATCCCAACACTTCGGGAGGCTAAGGCAGGCAGATCACCTGAGTTCAAGAGTTCGAGACCAGCCTGGCCAACATGGTGCAACCCTCACTACTAAATATACAAAAATTAGTTGGGTGTGATGGTGCATGCCTGTAATCCCAACTACTCAGGAGGCTGAGACAGGAGAATTGCTTGAATTCAGGAGGCGGAGGTTCCAATGACCCAAGGTCACTCTACTGCACTCCAGTCTGGGTGACAAAGTAAGACTCTGTATCAAAAATAAAAAGCCAGTGGATAACAAATGCACTGAACAATAAACACAGCGTGTCCTT
>JAKFGQ010000828.1:0-14061 GCA_021498475.1 Saguinus midas | reverse complement strand
ACACCTGGGGAAGAGTGAAGAGTCTACCTAATTTAGCCACTCATTTAGAGCCTCAGTGAATAATGCACAGCAGTGTAACAGTCGATAGCCATACTGCCACTGGTGCCTCACTTTATGATAGACACAGAGGAATCCTCAAGATTCTATTTGATACTACCACTCGTTGAGAACTTTGTACAGCCCTCATTGACAGTCCTGGAAATAATGCATATGTGAAATAGACAGTCTGTTATTTTTTATTTATTTTTTCTTTTTTCAGTCAATGAGCTTGTGAGGTTACTGGGGGTACATGTGCAGAACGTGCAAGATAGTTGCATAGGTACACACATGGCAGTGTGCTTTGCTGCCTTCCTCCCCTCACCCACACTTGGCATTCATCCCCAGGCTATCCTCCCAGCCCCACTGTCCCTCCCCATTCCCTCAACAGACCCCAGTGTATAGTAGACCGCCTCTGTGTCCATGTGTTCTCATTTTCTCACCCACCTATGAGTGAGTATATGTGGTATTTCTTTTTCTGTTCTTGTGTCAGTTTGCTGAGAATGATGTTCTCCAGATTCATCCATGTCCTTACAAAGGACACAAACTCATCATTTTGATTGCTGCATAATATTCCAAGGTGTATATGTGCCACATTTTCCCAGTCCAGTCTATCATCGTTGGGCATTTGGGTTGGTTCCAGTTCTTTGCTATTGTAAACAGTGCTGCAATGAACATTCGTGTGCATGTGTCCTTATAGTAGAACGATTTATAGTCCTTGGATATATACCCAGTAATGGGATTTCTGGGTCAAATGGAATTTCTATTTCTAGGTCCCTGAGGAATCGCCACACTGTCTTCCACAATGGTTGAACTAATTTACACTCCCACCAACAGTGTAAGAGTGTTCCTATTTCTCCACATCCTCTCCAGCATCTGCTGTCTCCAGATTTTTAATGATCGCCATTCTAACTGGCGTGAGATGGTATCTCAATGTGGTTTTGATTTGCATCTCTAATGACCAGTGATGATGAGCATTTTTCATGTGTTTGTTGGCCTCATGTATGTCTTCTTTTGTAAAGTGTCTGTTCATATCCTTTGCCCATTTTTGAATGGGCTTGTTTGTTTTTTCCTGTAAATCTGTTTGAGTTCTTTGTAAATTCTGGATATCAGCCCTTTGTCAGATGTGTAAACTGCAAAGATTTTTCCCATTCTGATGGTTGCTGATTCACTCTAGTGACTGTTTCTTTTGCCGCAGAAGCTGTGGAGTTTGATTAGGTCCCATTTGTCTATTTTGGCTTTTGTTGCCAATGCTTTTGGTGTTTTGGTCATGAAGTCCTTGCCTACTCCTATGTCCTGAATGGTTTTGCCTAGATTTTCTTCTAGGGTTTTTATGGTGTCAGGTCTTATGTTTAAGTCTTTAATCCATCTGGAGTTAATTTTAGTGTAAGGTGTCAGGAAGGGGTCCAGTTTCTGCTTTCTGCACATGGCTAGCCAGTTTTCCCAACACCATTTATTAAACAGGAAATCCTTTCCCATTGCTTGTTTTTGTCTGGTTTATCAAAGATTATATGGTTGTAGATATGTTGTGTTGCCTCCAATGCTTCTGTTCTGTTCCATTGGTCTATATCTCTGTTTTGGTACCAGTACCATGCTGTTTTGATTACTGTAGCCTTGTAGTATAGTTTGAAGTCTGGTAGTGTGATGCCTCCGCTGTGTTCTTTTTGCTTAGAATTGACTTGGCTATGTGGGCTCTTTTTGGTTCCATATGAAATTCATGGTGGTTTTTTCCAGTTCTGTGAAGAAATTCAATGGTAGTTTGATGGGGATAGCATTGATTGTGTAAATTACTTTGGGCAGTATAGCCATTTTCATGATATTGATTCTTCCTAACCACGAACATGGAATGTTTCTCCATCTGTTTGTGTCCTCTTATTTTGTTGAGCAGTGGTTTGTAGTTTTCCTTAAAGAGGTCCCTTACATTCCTTGTGAGTTGTATTCCTAGGTATTTTATTTTCTTTGTAGCAATTGTGAATGGCAGTTCATTCTTGATTTGGTTCTCTTTAAGTCTGTTATTGGTGTATAGGAATGCTTGTGATTTTTGAACATTGATTTTATATCCTGAGACTTTGCTGAAGTTGCTTATCAGTTGCAGGAGCTTTTGGGCTGAGGTGATGGGGTCTTCTAGGTATATTATCATGTCGTCTGCAATAGAGACAATTTGGCTTCCACCTTTCCTATTTGAATACCCTTTATTTCTTTTTCTTGCCTGATTGCTCTGGCTAGAACTTCCAGTACTATGTTGAATAGGAGTGAGAGAGGCATCCTTGTTCAGTGCCGGATTTCAAAGGGAATGCTTCCAGTTTTGCCCATTAAGTATGATATTGGCTGTTGGTTTGTCATAAATAGCTTTTATTACTTTGAGATATGTTCCATCAATACCAAGTTTATTGAGGGTTTTAGCATAAAGGGCTGTTGAATTTTGTCAAATGCCTCTCTGTGTCAATTGAGATAATCATGTGGTTTTGTTTTTGCTTCTGTTTATGTGGTGAATTACATTTATAGACTTGCATATGTTGAACCAGCCTTGCATCCCCGGATGAATCCTACTTGATCATGATGGATAAGTTTTTAATGTGCTGTTGCAATCGGTTTGCCAGTATTTTATTGAAGATTTTTGCATCTATGTTCATCATGGATATTGGCCTGAAGTTTTCTTTTTGTTGAGTCTCTGTCAGGTTTTGGTATCAGGATGATGTTGGTCTCATAAAATGATTTGGGAAGGGTTCCTCTTTTGGATTATTTGGAATAGTTTCAGAAGGAATGGTACCAGATCCTCTTGTGTGTCTGGTAGAATTCAGCTGTGAACCCATCTGGACCTGGGCTTTTTTGTCTGGTTTATCAAAGATAATATGGTTGTAGATATGTTGTGTTGCCTCCGATGCTTCTGTTCTGTTCCATTGGTCTATATCTCTGTTTTGGTACCAGTACCATGCTGTTTTGATTACTGTAGCCTTGTAGTATAGTTTGAAGTCTGGTAGTGTGATGCCTCCGCTGTGTTCTTTTTGCTTAGAATTGACTTGGCTATGTGGGCTCTTTTTGGTTCCATATGAAATTCATGGTGGTTTTCCAGTTCTGTGAAGAAATTCAATGGTAGTTTGATGGGGATAGCATTGATTGTGTAAATTACTTTGGGCAGTATAGCCATTTTCACGATATTGATTCTTCTAACCACGAACATGGAATGTTTCTCCATCTGTTTGTGTCCTCTCTTATTTCGTTGAGCAGTGGTTTGTAGTTTTCCTTAAAGAGGTCCCTTACATTCCTTGTGAGTTGTATTCCTAGGTATTTTATTTTCTTTGTAGCAATTGTGAATGGCAGTTCGTTCTTGATTTGGTTCTCTTTAAGTCTGTTATTGGTGTATAGGAATGCTTGTGATTTTTGAACATTGATTTTATATCCTGAGACTTTGCTGAAGTTGCTTATCAGTTGCAGGAGCTTTTGGGCTGAGGTGATGGGGTCTTCTAGGTATACTATCATGTCGTCTGCAAATAGAGACAATTTGGCTTCCACCTTTCCTATTTGAATACCCTTTATTTCTTTTTCTTGCCTGATTGCTCTGGCTAGAACTTCCAGTACTATGTTGAATAGGAGTGGTGAGAGGGCATCCTTGTCTAGTGCCGGATTTCAAAGGGAATGCTTCCAGTTTTGCCCATTAAGTATGATATTGGCTGTTGGTTTGTCATAAATAGCTTTTATTACTTTGAGATATGTTCCATCAATACCAAGTTTATTGAGGGTTTTAGCATAAAGGGCTGTTGAATTTTGTCAAATGCCTTCTCTGCATCAATTGAGATAATCATGTGGTTTTTGTTTTTGCTTCTGTTTATGTGGTGAATTACATTTATAGACTTGCGTATGTTGAACCAGCCTTGCATCCCAGGATGAATCCTACTTGATCATGATGGATAAGTTTTTAATGTGCTGTTGCAATCGGTTTGCCAGTATTTTATTGAAGATTTTTGCATCTATGTTCATCATGGATATTGGCCTGAAGTTTTCTTTTCTTGTTGAGTCTCTGCCAGGTTTTGGTATCAGGATGATGTTGGTCTCATAAAATGATTTGGGAAGGGTTCCCTCTTTTTGGATTATTTGGAATAGTTTCAGAAGGAATGGTACCAGATCCTCTTTGTGTGTCTGGTAGAATTCAGCTGTGAACCCATCTGGACCTGGGCTTTTTTGTGTGGTAGGCTCTTAATTGCTGCCTCAACTTCAGACCTTGTTATTGGTCTATTCATAGTTTTGGCTTCCTCCTGGTTTAGGCTTGGGAGGACACAGGCGTCCAGGAATTTATCCATTTCTTCCTGATTTACTAGTTTATGTGCATAGAGTTGTTTGTAGTTTTCCTTAAAGAGGTCCCTTACATTCCTTGTGAGTTGTATTCCTAGGTATTTTATTTTCTTTGTAGCAATTGTGAATGGCAGTTCATTCTTGATTTGGTCCTCTTTAAGTCTGTTATTGGTGTATAGGAATGCTTGTGATTTTTGAACATTGATTTTATATCCTGAGACTTTGCTGAAGTTGCTTATCAGTTGCAGGAGCTTTTGGGCTGAGGTGATGGGGTCTTCTAGGTATACTATCATGTCGTCTGCAAATAGAGACAATTTGGCTTCCACCTTTCCTATTTGAATACCCTTTATTTCTTTTTCTTGCCTGATTGCTCTGGCTAGAACTTCCAGTACTATGTTGAATAGGAGTGGTGAGAGAGGCATCCTTGTCTAGTGCCGGATTTCAAAGGAATGCTTCCAGTTTTGCCCATTAAGTATGATATTGGCTGTTGGTTTGTCATAAATAGCTTTTATTACTTTGAGATATGTTCCATCAATACCAAGTTTATTGAGGGTTTTAGCATAAAGGGCTGTTGAATTTTGTCAAATGCCTTCTCTGCATCAATTGAGATAATCATGTGGTTTTGTTTTGCTTCTGTTTATGTGGTGAATTACATTTATAGACTTGCATATGTTGAACCAGCCTTGCATCCCCGGATGAATCCTACTTGATCATGATGGATAAGTTTTTAATGTGCTGTTGCAATCGGTTTGCCAGTATTTTATTGAAGATTTTTGCATCTATGTTCATCATGGATATTGGCCTGAAGTTTTCTTTTTCTTGTTGAGTCTCTGCCAGGTTTTGGTATCAGGATGATGTTGGTCTCATAAAATGATTTGGGAAGGGTTCCTCTTTTGGATTATTTGGAATAGTTTCAGAAGGAATGGTACCAGATCCTCTTTGTGTGTCTGGTAGAATTCAGCTGTGAACCCATCTGGACCTGGGCTTTTTGTGTGGTAGGCTCTTAATTGCTGCCTCAACTTCAGACCTTGTTATTGGTCTATTCATAGTTTTGGCTTCCTCCTGGTTTAGGCTTGGGAGGACACAGGCGTCCAGGAATTTATCCATTTCTTCCTGATTTACTAGTTTATGTGCATAGAGTTGTTTGTAGTATTCTCTGATGATGGTTTGAATTTCTGTGGAATCTGTGGTGATTTCCATTATCGTTTTTATTGCATCTATTTGGTTGTTCTCTTTCTTTTTATCAGTCTGGCTAGTGGTCTGTCTATTTTGTTGATCTTTTCGAAAAACCAGCTCTTTGGATTTATTGATTTTTTGAAGGGTTTTTCTTGTCTCTATGTCCTTCAGTTCTTCTCTGATCTTAGTTATTTCTTGTCTTGGGGTAGGTTTGAGCTTTTTTGATCTTGCTGCTCTAGATTTTTCAATTTTGATGATAGGGTGTCAATTTTGGATCTCTCCACTCTTCTCATGTGGGCACTTATTGCTATATATTTTCCTCTACAGACTGCTTTAAATGTGTCCCAGAGATTCTGGTACGTTGTGTCTTCATGTTCATTGGTTTCAAAGAACTTTTTATTTCTGCCTTCATTTCATTGTTTATCCAATCGACATTCAAGAGCCAGTTGTTCAGTTTCCATGAAGCTTTGTGGTTCTGAATTATTTTCTGAATTCTGAGTTCCAACTTGATTGCACTATGGTCTGAGAGACTGTTTGTTATGATTTCTATTGTTTTGCATTCGCTGAGGAGTGCTTTACTTCCAATTATGTGGTCAATTTTGGAGTAGGTGTGATGTGGTGCTGAGAAGAATGTATATTCTGTGGATTTGGGGTGGAGAGTTCTGTAAATGTCTATCAGGTTTGCTTGTTCCAGGTCTGAGTTCAAGTCCTGGATATCCTTGTTAATTTTCTGTCTGGTTGATCTGTCTGCTATTGACAGTGGAGTGTTAAAGTCTCCCACTATTATTGTGTGGGAGTCTAAGTCTCTTTGTAAGTCATTAAGAACTTGCCTTATATATCTGGGTGCTCCTACATTGGGTCCATATATATTTAGAATCGTTAGCTCTTCTTGTTGTATCGATCCTTTTACCATTATGTAATGACCTTCTTTGTCCCTTTTGATCTTTGTTGCTTTAAAGTCTATTTTATCAGAGATGAGAATTGCAACTCCTGCTTTTTTTTTGCTCTCCATTTGCTTGGTAAATCTTCCTCCATCCTTTATTTTGAGCCTTTGTGTATCTTTGCATGTGAGGTGGGTTTCCTGGATACAGCACACTGATGGGTTTTGGTTTTTTATCCAATTTGCCAGTCTGTGTCTTTTGATTGGTACATTTAGCCCATTTACATTTAGGGTTAATATTGTTATGTGTGAATTTGATACTGCCATTTTGATGCTAGCTGGCTGTTTTGCCCATTGGTTCATGTACATTCTTCATTTTGTTGATGGTCTTTAGCATTTGGTATGCTTTTAGGATGGCTGGAACTGGTTGTTTCTTTCTATGTGTAGTGCCTCTTTCAGGAGCTCTTGTAAAGCAGGCCTAGTGGTGACAAAATCTCTGAGTACTTGCTTGTTCATGAAGGATTTTATTTTTCCTTCACTTATGAAGCTCAGTTTGGCTGGATATGAAATTCTGGGTTGAAAGTTCTTTTCTTTAAGGATGTTGAATATTGGCCCCCACTCTCTTCTGGCTTGTAGAGTCTCTGCCGAGAGATCTGCTGTGAGTCTGATGGGCTTCCCTTTGTGGGTGACCCGACCTTTCTCTCTGGCTGCCCTTAGTATTTTCTCCTTCATTTCAACCCTGGTGAATCTGACGATTATGTGCCTTGGGGTTGCTCTTCTTGCAGAGTATCTTTGTGGTGTTCTCTGTATTTCCTGGAGTTGAGTATTGACCTGTCTTGCTAGGTTGGGGAAATTTTCCTGGATAATATCCTGAAGAGTGTTTTCCAGCTTGGATTCATTCTCTTCATCATATTCTGGTACACCTATCAAACGTAGGTTGGGTCTCTTCACATAGTCCCATATTTCTTGGAGATTTTGTTCATTCCTTTTTGTGCTTTTGTCTTTAATCTTGGTTTCTCATTTTATTTCATTGAGTTGATCTTCGACTTCTGATATTCTTTCTTCTGCTTGGTCAATTCGGCTGTTGAAACTTGTGCATGCTTCATGAAGTTCTCGTGTTGTGTTTTTCAGCTCCTTCAATTCATTCATATTCCTCTCTAAGTTGTCCATTCTTGTTATCAATTCCTCAAATCTTTTTTCAAATCTTTTTTCAAGGTTCTTAGTTTCTTTGCACTGATTTAGAACATGTTCTTTTAGCTCAATGAAGTTTCTCATTATCCACTTTCTGAAGTCTGATTCCATCATTTATTTTGTCACACTCATTCTCTGTCCAGCTTTGTTCCCTTGCTGGTGAGGAGTTTTGGTCCTTTGTAGGAGGTGAGATGTTTTGGTTTTGGGTGTTTTTCTCCTTTTTGCGCTGGTTTCTTCCCATCTTTATGGATTTATCCACCTGTCGTCTTAGTAGTTGCTGATTTTTCAATTGGGTCTCTGTGTGGATGCTGAGATTGTTGATGATGAAGTATTTCTGTTACTTAGTTTTCCTTCTAATGGTCTAGCCCCTCTGCTGTATGAGTGCTGAGGTCCACTCCAGGCCCTGCTTGTCTGGAGTATACCTGTAGCAGCTGTGGAACAGTGAGGGATGATACCAGTTTCTTCTTCTGCTGTCTTTGTTCCAGAATGATGCCTGCCAAATGTCAGTCTGATTAGTCCTTTTTTGGGGTGACTCTTTGGATATACAGGGGACAGGGAGCTGCTTAAGGAGATGGTCTGTGCTTTATAGGAGCTCCAGTGCTGAGCTGTGAGTCTGCTTGTTCATTCAGGGTTGTTGGGAGGTTGTTTATGTCTGCTGCAATAGAACTCATAAACACCACTTTTTTTTTTCCCCTTAGATGCTCTGTCTCAGGGAGTTGGGGCTTTCTTTATGAGTATCTGTTGCACTGTCCTGCCCCACTAGGAGGCAGTCTATTCACTATTTGCCTGCTGGGGCTCTGACCTGCTAGCGCGGGTCTGCCCTGTTGCTGCTGGGCTCCCTTCTGCTGTGGAGCACTCCCCCCTCCTGGCAGAGTCTCTCTGTTATGGCAGGTTGCCTTGGCAATGGCAGGCTGCATCAGCCCTGGGTGGTACTTCAGTAGGGGTGGATTGCATCAGTAATGGTGGACGCCCCTCCCTCACTGGGCTGCACTGTCCTAGATGCCAGCAGCAAAACTCTCAGCCCCAAGCACCTCCAGTCGCCACCCTGCTTGTCCCCATGAGGGTGGGACCCACCGAGCCTGATCACCCAGCTCCCTGCCTCAGAGTCTGTCCTCTCTCTCTCTCTCCTCTCAAGCTGAAAGGTTGACTCTCTCACTGGCGCCCCAGTAGCCTGCCAATAGGGCACTGGGATCCGTGATCTCCCGTGCCACTGCCCACTGCACCAGCTCAGATCACTTCCCAGGAAACTCCTGGTCTGGCTCATTGTCCAAGTCTCATTCTATCAGATGGACATGCCAATCTGCCCTTCCAAATCTCAGATTGCCGGTTTAACAGGGCACCCAGACCAGTGAGTTCTGTGCTGGGTCCCGCTGCGGCACCAGCTGTGCAAGCCGGCTGTACTAGTGTCCCATGTCTCTCCACACCTGGGACTTTCAACTCTCTGTGGGCGAAAAAGGTCCATCCGAGAATGTGGCTAGGACTCACCCTCTGCGCCTTCACTGAGAGCTGCAATCCTGAGTCACTTCTACGACGCCATCTTGCGAGTCCCCTCATTGGTGACTTCTAAGTAGGTGTAGAACACAGTACTGGGCTGAGCACAGTGGCTCATGCCTGTAATCCCAGCACTTTGGGAGGTCAAGGTGGGTGTATCACTAGGTCAAGAGATCAAGACCATCCTGATCAACATGGTGAAACCTCGTCTCTACTAAAAATACAAAAAATTAGCTGGGCATGGTGGCATGTGCCTGTAATCCCAGCTGCTCAGGAGGCTGAAGCACGAGAATTGCCTGAACCCAGGAGGCAGAGCTGTGAGCCAAGATCACACCATTTCTGAAGTCTGATTCCGTCATTTCGTCACACTCATTCTCTGTCCAGCTTTGTTCCCTTGCTGGTGAGGAGTTTTGGTCCTTTGTAGGAGGTGAGATGTTTTGGTTTTGGGTGTTTTCTCCTTTTGCGCTGGTTTCTTCCCATCTTTATGGATTTATCCACCTGTCGTCTTAGTAGTTGCTGATTTTTCAATTGGGTCTCTGTGTGGATGCTGAGATTGTTGATGATGAAGTATTTCTGTTACTTAGTTTTCCTTCTAATGGTCTAGCCCTCTGCTGTATGAGTGCTGAGGTCCACTCCAGGCCCTGCTTGTCTGGGGTATACCTGTAGCAGCTGTGGAACAGTGAGGATGATACCAGTTTCTTCTTCTGCTGTCTTTGTTCCAGAATGATGCCTGCCAAATGTCAGTCTGATTAGTCCTTTTTGGGGTGACTCTTTGGATATACAGGGGTCAGGGAGCTGCTTGAGGAGATGGTCTGTGCTTTATAGGAGCTCCAGTGCTGAGCTGTGAGCTCCGTTGTTCATTCAGGGTTGTTGGGAGGTTGTTTATGTCTGCTGCAATAGAACTCATAAAACACCACTCTTTTTTTTCCCCTTAGATGCTCTGTCTCAGGGAGTTGGGGCTTTCTTTATGAGTATCTGTTGCACTGTCCTGCCCCACTAGGAGGCAGTCTATTCACTATTTGCCTGCTGGGGCTCTGACCTGCTAGCGCTGGTCTGCCCTGTTGCTGCTGGGCTCCCTTCTGCTGTGGAGCACTCCCTCCTGGCAGAGTCTCTCTGTTATGGCAGGTTGCCTTGGCAATGGCAGGCTGCATCAGCCCTGGGTGGTACTTCAGTAGGGGTGGATTGCATCAGTAATGGTGGACGCCCCTCCCTCACTGGGCTGCACCGTCCTAGATGCCAGCAGCAAAACTCTCAGCCCCAAGCACCTCCAGTCGCCACCCTGCTTGTCCCCATGAGGGTGGGACCCACCGAGCCTGATCACCCAGCTCCCTGCCTCAGAGTCTGTCCTCTCTCTCTCTCTCTTCCTCTCCACAAGCTGAAAGGTTGACTCTCTCACTGGCGCCCCAGTAGCCTGCCAATAGGGCACTGGGATCCGTGTGATCTCCCGTGCCACTGCCCACTGCACCAGCTCAGATCACTCTTCCCAGGAAACTCCTGGTCTGGCTCATTGTCCAAGTCCCATTCAATCAGATGGACATGCCAATCTGCCCTTCCAAATCTCAGATTGCCGGTTTAACAGGGCACCCAGACCAGTGAGTTCTGTGCCGGGTCCCGCTGCGGCACCAGCTGCGCAAGCCGGCTGTACTAGCATCCCATGTCTCTCCCACACCTGGGACTTTCAACTCTCTGTGGGCGAAAAAGGTCCATCCGAGAATGTGGCTAGGACTCACCCTCTGCGCCTTCACTGAGAGCTGCAATCCTGAGTCACTTCTACGACGCCATCTTGCGAGTCCCCTCATTGGTGACTTCTAAGTAGGTGTAGAACACAGTACTGGGCTGAGCACAGTGGCTCATGCCTGTAATCCCAGCACTTTGGGAGGTCAAGGTGGGTGTATCACTAGGTCAAGAGATCAAGACCATCCTGATCAACATGGTGAAACCTCGTCTCTACTAAAAATACAAAAAATTAGCTGGGCATGGTGGCATGTGCCTGTAATCCCAGCTACTCAGGAGGCTGAAGCACGAGAATTGCCTGAACCCAGGAGGCAGAGCTTGCAGTGAGCCAAGATCACACCATTGCACTCCAGCCTGGGAGACATGAGTGAAACTCCGTCTCAGAAAAAAAAAAAGGACACAGTACCTAGATTCTCTGAGCTTTATGTTCTGTTTGAAGTGGGGGAAGTGACAGTAACTACCTGTTAGGGTGATTTCAAGGATTAAATGAGATACTGTGTACAAAGTCAATAGCATGGGTTTTGGATCACAGCAGAGACTAGAAAGTTCAGTTTTGCCTCCTCTTAGTTGGTCCCCAACCCCAATATACCCCTGGATATTTTTCCAGCACAGATTTTAGAGTTTGATAGAAATGGAATCATATTGTGATCACTCCATATGTAGGTTTCTTTCAGTCAAGAAAATGTTTTTGATATTCAGCCATGTTGTTGCACATGTCAATAGTTCTTTCCTTCTTTCTCCTCCTATCTCAGCTCTTAGAAAAGAAATACTGCAAAAAAAGAGAAATAAAACAATATTTCCAAACCAGATAAAAACAAGCAATGGGGAAAGGACTCCCTGTTTAATAAATGATGTTGGGAAAACTGGCTAGCCATGTGCAGAAAGCAGAAATTGGACCCCTTCCTAACACCTTACACTAAAATTAACTCCAGATGGATTAAAGACTTAAACGTAAGACCTGGCACCATAAAAACCCTAGAAGAAAATCTAGGCAAAACCATTCAGGACATAGGAGTAGGCAAGGACTTCATGACCAAAACACCAAAAGCATTGGCAACAAAAGGCAAAATAGACAAATGGAACCTAATCAAACTCCACAGCTTCTGCACAGCAAAAGAAACAGTCACTAGAGTGAATCAGCAACCATCAGAATGGGAAAAAATCTTTGCAGTTTACCCATCTGACAAAGGGCTGATATCAAGAATTTACAAAGAACTCAAACAGATTTACAGAAAAAAAACAAACAAGCCCATTCAAAAATGGGCAAAGGATATGAACAGACACTTTACAAAAGAAGACATACATGAGGCCAACAAACACATGAAAAAATGCTCATCATCACTGGTCATTAGAGAGATGCAAATCAAAACCACATTGAGATACCATCTCACGCCAGTTAGAATGGCGATTTTTAAAAAATCTGGAGACAACAGATGCTGGAGAGAATGTGGAGAAATAGGAACACTCTTACACTGTTGGGAGTGTTAATTAGTTCAACCATTGTGGAAGACAGTGTGGCGATTCCTCAGGGACCTAGAAATAGAAATTCCATTTGACCCAGAAATCCCATTACTGGGTATATATCCAAAGGACTATAAATCATTCTACTATAAGGACACATGCACACGAATGTTCATTGCAGCAGTGTTTACAATAGCAAAGACCTGGAACCAACCCAAATGCCCACGATGATAGACTGGGCTGGGAAAATGTGGCACATATACACCATGGAATACCATGCAGCAATCAAAAATGATGAGTATTTGTCCTTTGTAAGGACATGAATGAATCTGGAGAACATCATTCTCAGCAAACTGACACAAGAACAGAAAAGAAAATACCGCATATTCTCACTCATAGCCGGGTGAGAAAAATGAGAACACATGGACACAGGGAGGAGGTCTACTGCACACAGGGGTCTATTGGGGGGAATGGGGGAGGGACAGTGGGGGGAGCTGGGGAGGGATAGCCTGGGGAGAAATGCCAAGTGTGGGTGAAGGGGAGGAAGGCAGCAAAACACACTGCCATGTGTGTACCTATTGCAACTATCTTGCATGTTCTGCACATGTACCCCAAAACCTAAAATGCAATAAAAATTTAAAATTAAAAAAAAAAACAATATTTCCACTTGTATTAGGTTTTTGTCTACAGTTGACATTGTTCTCAAATATCTCTAACAGGTTCCCATGGAGAAAAAAATTTATTTTCTGCCCAGAACATAACAGGAATCATACAGAGGCAGAAGCCCTCCTAGCCCTGTGTGAAAACCATCATGTTGACTATATTTCTCAAAAGTTAAACAGAGGCGTAGGGGCAGCTGTCAGTCTTTGTTTCCTCACTATCAGTCCCACCACTTTTATTTTTTCTTCTGGGAAAAACAATAATGACTGTAACAACAATGAACAAATAATAAAAGGACAGTAAAAAAGGTTGAATGCACTGGCTGTGGCAGGGAGCAATCAGAAATGGTTTGTTTTTTTCCTTTACTTCTTCAAAGTTGCTATGTGGACTCATTCTTACCCACCTGTTGGGTAGAATCTTTGATATTTTCTATTTCACTGAGCAATTTAAGCTATTAAGAAATCCTGTCTAGTTTAACATAGGAGCAGAAAACCAAGCACCACATGTTCTCACTCATAAGTGGGAGTCGAACAATGAGAACACATGGACACAGGGAGAGAACAACACACATTGGGGCCAGTTGGGGGTTGGGGGAGGGTGAGAGGGGAAGACCATTAGGACAAATAGCTAGTGCATGTGGGGCTTAAAACCTAGATGAAGGGTTGATAGGTGCAGCAAAGCACCACAGTACACATATACCTATGTAACAAACCTAAACATTCTGCACCTGTATCCTGGAACTTAAAAGAAAAAAATCCTGTTTAGTTTAATTTCCAAACTCAAAATCCCATTCAGCTTAAAACTTCACTCTTCCTTACATATTTTAACACATAAAATAATCAACAATGAAACAGATATAGGTTGAGCATCTCTGATCCATAAAACCCAAAATCCAAAATATTCCAAGATCTGAAATTCATCCACATGGATGGCTGAGATAGTGACATGTGTGCTTTCTGATGGTTCAATGTATACAAACTTTGATTCATGCACAAAATTGTTAAAAATATGTAAAATTTCATTTGCCCTATGTGTATGAGGTGTACATACACATAGGTGAATTTTGTGTTTAGACTTCAGTTATATCTTTAAGAGATCTCTTTATGTATATGTAAATATTCCAAAATATGAAAAAATTTAAA
>JAKFGQ010000827.1:0-14066 GCA_021498475.1 Saguinus midas | reverse complement strand
TCTTCCTGTGTGTATCCCCCCTCTCTGCTGTGTGTATCCTCCTCTCTTTTTTGTGTGTGCTTTTTTCTACTGTGTGTATCCTCTCTCCTGTGTGTATCCCCTTCTCTTCTGTGTGCATTTCCCCCACTTCTGTGTGTACCCCACTCGCCTGTGTGTATCTCCCTGTCTACTGTTTGTTTCCTTCTCTCCTTTGTGTTTCCTCCTCTCTCCTGTGTGTATCCTCCTCTCTCCTGAGTGTATCCTAATCTCTGCTGTGTGTATCCTCCTCTCTCCTGTGTGTATCCCTCTCTCTGTGTGTATTTTCCTCCCTCCTGTGTGTATGCTGCACTCTCCTGTTTGTATCTCTCTCTCTCCTGTGTGTATCCCCCCTCTCCTGTGTGTATATTTTTCTCTCCTGTGTGTATCCTTCTCTGGCTTGTGTGTATTCTCCTCTCTCCTGTGGGTATCCCCCACCTTGTGTGTATCCCCATTCCTCCTGTGTGTATTTCCCCCTCTCCTGTGGGTATCCTCTCTCCTGCGTGTATCCTCCTCTCTTCTCTTTGTATCCTGTTCCCTTTGTGTGTATCCTCCTCTCTCCTGTATTTATCCTTCTCCCACTGTGTGTATACCCCTCTCTCCTGTTTGTATCCTCCTCTCTCCTGTGTGTACTTCACCGTCTCCTGTGTGTATCCCTCTCGCCTGTTTGTATCCTCCTCTCTCCTGTGTATTTCCCCTCTTTTTTGTGAATTCTTTTTTCTCCTGTTTGTATCCCCCTCTCTCCTGTGTGTATTCCACTCTTTCCTGTGTGTATCCTCCTCTCTACTGTGTCTATGTCCCACTGTCTTGTGTGTATTCTCCTTTCTCCTGTATGTATCCCCCTCTCTCCTCTCTGTATCCCCATCTCCTGTGTGTATCCCCCTTTCTTTTGTGTGTTTTACCTGTCTCCTGTGTCTCAAATCTCTTGTGTCAACAAATAGTGCTCAGATCATTGGTAAGCCACATGTAGAAGAATGAAACTAGATCATCATCTCTCACCTTGTAAAAAAAATCAACTCAAATAGATCAAAGACTTAAATCCAAGACCTGAAACCATAAGAATTATAGAAGATAACATTGAAAAAACCTAGACATTGGAAAATTCTAGACATTGGCTTAGGCAAATATTTCCTGACCAAGAGCCCAAAAGCAAATGCAACAAAACAAAGATAAATAGATGAGACTTAATTAAATTAAAGATCTTCTGCATAAAAAATAAATAAGCAGAAGAGTAAACAAACAACCCACAGAGTGGCAGAAAATCTTTACAAACTATGCTCCTGACAAAGGACTAATATACAGAGTTTACAAAAAAACTTAAAGCAGCAAGCAAAAAAAACAAGCAGTGTTATCAAAAAGTGAGCTAAGAACATGAATAGACAATTCTCAAAAGAAGATACACCAATTGTCAACAAACATATTTAAAAAATGCTCAACATCACTGAAAATCAGGGAAATGCAAATCAAAACCAGAATGCAATACTTCCTTACTCCTGCAAGAATGGCTATAATTTAAAAATCAACAAATAATAGATGTTAGCATGGATGTCATGGAAAGGGAATGCTTTTACATTGCTGGTGGGAAGGTAAACTAGTACAACCATTGGGGAAAACAGTGTGAAAGTTTTTTAAAGAACTAAAAGTAGATCTAGCATTTGAATGAGCAATCCCATTACTGGATATCTACTCAGAGGGAAATGAATCATTATATGAAAGAGACACTTATACACACGTTTGTAGCAGCACAATTAACAATTGCAAAAATATGGAACCAGCACAAATGCCATCCATCAACAAGTGAATAAAGAAAAGGTAGTACATATATACCATGGAATGCTACTCAGTCATAAAAAGAAAAGAAATAACAGCATTTGCAGCAATCTGGATGAAACTGGAGACCATTATTCTAAGTGAAATAATTCAGAATGGAAAACAAACATTTTATGTTCTCACTCATAAGTGGGAGCTAAGCTATGAGGATGCAAAGGCATAAGAATGATACAATGGACTTTGGGGACTCAGAGGAAAGTGTGGGAGGGGGTGAGGGATAAAAGTATACAAGTACAATGTACACTGTTTGAGTGATGGCTGCATGAAAATCTCAGAAGTCATCACTAAAGAATTTATCCATTTAACCAAACATCACCTGTTCTCCAATAAGTTTTGAAATAATACAAAAAGGTTATATGCAGATTTTCTATTGTGCAGCGTGCCAGCACCACTAGCCCCCACATTGTTCAAGCATCAACTATATAGGAAAAGGGACTTAGCAGAGGTGATTAAGGATCTTGAGACATGGGACAATTATTATTTCTTATCTGTGTGGGCCCTAAATGAATTATATGTGTCTGTATACAAGGGAGGCAAAGGAAGATTTTACTACAGAAGAGAAGGCAGTATGACTATGAAAGCAGAATTGAAGTGATGCACCCATGAGGCAATGAGGCCAGCAGCATCTAGAAGCTGGAAAAAGCATGAAAAAGATTCTCCCCTGAGGCATCCAGAAGGAACCATTGCTGTCACACCTGGACTTTAGTCCAGTGAAACAGAATTTGGACTTCTGTCCTCCAGGACTGTAGGACAATAAATGTGCATTGTTTTAAGTCACGAAGTTGGTGTTAACTTATTATATCAGTAATAGAAAACTAAAAAAAAATTTCTTCTACTTTTTCAAGATTGTTTTAACTATTTTGTGTTTTGTGTTTGTCCATATAAATTTTAGAGTTCATCTACATTTACAAAATGTCTTGCTTGGATGTTGATGGGAATTACATTAAATCTATAGCTCATTTCCAAGGGAATTGACATCTTTATTCAATGTTCCATTCCATGAGGATAGTATGTCATGTCACTTATTTAGGTCATCCATAATTTCTTTCATAAGCATTTTGTAACTCAGTATACAAATCCTGCATGTCTTCTATTGTGCTTATAATTATTTGTAGTATTGTGTATTTTTTTTTGGGGGGTTTAATTTTATTGCATTATAGGTTTGGGGTACATGTGCAGAACGAGCAAGATAGTTGCATAGGTACACACATGGCAGTGTGCTCTGCTGCTTTCCTCCCCTCACCCACACTTGGCATTCATCCCCAGGCTATCCCCCCCAGCCCCCCGCTGTCCCTCCCATTCCCCCAACAGTCCCCAGTGTATAGTAGACCGCCTCTGTGTCCATGTGTTCTCATTTTCTCACCCACCTATGAGTGAGTATATGTATTTCTTTTTCTGTTCTTGTGTCAGTTTGCTGAGAATGATGTTCTCCAGATTCATCCATGTCCCTACAAAGGACACAAACTCATCATTTTGATTGCTGCATAATATTCCATGGTGTATATGTGCCACATTTTCCCAGTCCAGTCTATCATTGTTGGGCATTTGGGTTGGTTCCAGGTCTTGCTATTGTAAACAGTGCTGCAATGAACATTCGTGTGCATGTGTCCTTATAGTAGAACGATTTATAGTCCTTTGGATAGATACCCAGTAATGGGATTGCTGGGTCAAATGGAATTTCTATTTCTAGGTCCCTGAGGAATTGCCACACTGTCTTCCACAATGGTTGAACTAATTTACACTCCCACCAACAGTGTAAGAGTGTTCCTATTTCTCCACATCCTTCCAGCATCTGCTGTCGCCAGATTTTTAATGATCGCCATTCTAACTGGCGTGAGATGGTATCTCAATGTGGTTTTGATTTGCATCTCTAATGACCAATGACGATGAGCACTTTTCATATGTTTGTTGGCCTCATGTATGTCTTCTTTTGTAAAGTTTCTCTTCATATATTACTGGTTCCATTTCTAATGTTTTGTTGAAGATTTATGTCTAAGTTCGAGAGATACTGAAGAATAACTGCATGAGAGTTTTTGAGTTTTCTGCTGTACCCTTTCTGGTTGTGGCATCAGGATAATATTGACTTCACATAAAATGAGTTAGGAAGTGTTCCTTCATTTTCCACTATTTGGAATAGACTGTAAAATTGCTTTAAATCTTCTTTAAATATTTGGTAGTATTCTCTAGATAACTCATTTAGGCCTGTAGAGGAAACTTTTAAATTATGAACTTAATCTATTTAATGGTTTAGGACTATTCATATCTTTCATCTTGGATGATTTTTGGGAGTATGTATTTTATGAGAAATTTGTATGTTTCTTCTCTGTTGTTGAAATAAATGTAACTTCTTCCTTTACTTCCTTTTAATCACTATAGGGTCTGTAGTGATAAGCCATTTTTTATTTCTAATATTGATAACCTTTGTTTTTTTTTATCTTTTTCAGTATTACTGTAGGTTTACATATTTTAATGAATTTTTTGAAGAACTACCTATAGATCAATTATGTATTTATTTTCAGTTTCTTCAATTTCTGCTCTTTATTTCCTTCCTTAAACTTGCTTGCAGTTATATTATTCCTTTTCTAATTTATTGAGGTAAAAATGTGAATTTTTGATTTGAGATTTTTAATTTGTTTTAACGTAAGCCTTTGGTACCATATAATTTTCTCTTTGCACTGTTATAGGTACATCTTATGTATTTTGATATGTGTTATATTTTTAATTTTATTATGTTTTATGGATGTCTTTAACATCCTTCGACACTTACTTTTCAACTCATGGATTATTTAGAAGTATTTTGTTTCATTTCCAAGTGTGTAGAGATTTTCTTGTTTTCTACTACTGATTTCTATTTTAGTTCCATATGGTCAGAGAACATACTTTGTATAATTTTATTGTTTCACATTTGTTAAGGCTTTTTGATTGTTTGATTTTGGTTTTGTTTGCTTTTAATGGCCTAGGATATTATCTATCTTGGTGAACATTCTATGGTGCTTTAAAAAGCATTCTGGGAGAGAAAGATGGCGTCAGAGAGGTGACTCAGGATTGCAGCTCTCGGTGAAGCGCAGAGGGTGAGTCTAGCCGCATCCTCGGATGTTCCTTTTATGCCCACAGAGCGTTGAAAGTTTCAGGTGTGGGAGAGACACTAAAACGCGCCCCTAACACAGCAGGCTCCGCCGCCTCTTGGCCCGCGCCAGCTTGCCGCAGCAGGGACCCGGCGCGGAACTCACTGGTCTGGGTGCCCTGTTAAACCGGCAATCTGAGATTTGGAAGGGCAGATTGGCATGTCCATCTGATTGAATGGGACTTGGACAATGAGCCAGACCAGGAGCTTCCTGGGAAGCGTGATCTGAGCCGGGTGGGCAGCGGCAGCACGGGGAGATCGCACGGATCAGTGCCCTATCGGCAGGCTCCAGGGCGCCAGTGAGAGAGTCGACCTTTCAGCTTGGGGAGAGGAAGAGAGGACGGACTCTGAGGCAGGAGCTGGGTGATCCCGGCTGGCGGGTCCCACGCTCACAGGACAAGCAGGCAGCGACTGGAGGCGCTTGGGGCTGAGAGTTTTGTCGCCGCATCTAGGACGTTGCAGCCCGGTCAGGAGAGGCGTCCACCATTGATAACGAAGTGCACCCCACTTAAGTACCGCCCAGGACTGCCTGCCATTGCCGAGGCAACCTGCCATAAAAGAGTCCTCGGCTCCACAGCAGAAGGGAACCCCCCAGCAGGTCAGAGCCCTAGGCAAATTGTGAATAGACTGCCATCTAGTGGGGCAGGACAGTGCAACAGATACTCATAAAGAAAGCCCCAACTCCCTGAGACAGAGCATCTAAGGGTGGAAAAAAAAAAAAAAAAAGTGGTGTTTTATGAGTTCTATTGCAGCAGACATAAACAACCTCCAACAATCCTGAATGAACAACGGAGCTCACAGCTCAGCACTGGAGCTCCTATAAAGCACAGACTGTCTCCTCAAGCAGCTCCTGACCCCTGTATATCCAAGGAGTCACCCCAGAAAAGGACTAATCAGACTGACATTTGGCTGGCATCATTCTGGAACAAGGGCAGCAGAAGAAGAAACTGGTATCATCCTCATTGTTCTGCAGCTGCTGCAGGTATACTACAAGCAGGGCCTGGGTGGACCTCAGCACTCATACAGCAGAGGATAGATCATTAGAGGAAAACTAAGTAACAGAAATACTTCATCATCAACAATCTCAGTGTCCACACAGAGACCCAATTGAAAAATCAGCCAATACTAAGGCGACAGATAAATCCATAAAGATGGGAAGAAACCAGCGCAAAAAGGAGGAAAACACCCAAAACCAAAACACCTCACCTCAAGGACCAAAACTCCTCACCAGCAAGGGAACAAAGCTGGACGGAGAATGAATGTGACAGAATCAGACTTCAGAAAGTGGATAATGAGAAACTTCAGTGAGCTAAAGGAACATGTTCTAAACCAGTGCAAGAAACTAAGAACCTAGAAAAAGATTTGAAAAAGATTAGAATTGATAACGAGAATGGACAACTTAGAGGAATATGAATGAATTGAAGGAGCTGAAAAACACAACACGAGAACTTCACGAAGCATGCACAAGTTTCAACAGCGAATTGACCAAGCAGAAGAAAGAATATCAAGTTGAAGATCAACTCAATGAAATAAAACGAGAAACCAAGATTAAAGAAAAAGTGCAAAAAGGAATGAACAAAATCTCCAAGAAATGTGGGACTATGTGAAGAGACCCAACCTACGTTTGATAGGTGTACCAGAATGTGACGAAGAGAATGAATCAAGCTGGAAAACACTCTTCAGGATATTATCCAGGAAAATTTCAACCTAGCAAGACAGGTCAATACTCAACTCCAGGAAATACAGAGAACACCACAAAGATACTCTGCAAGAAGAGCAACCCCAATCGTCAGATTCACTAGGGTTGAAACGAAGGAGAAAATACTAAGGGCAGCCAGAGAGAAAGGTCAGGTCACCCACAAGGGAAGCCCATCAGACTCACAGCAGATCTCGGCAGAGACTCTACAAGCCAGAAGAGAGTGGGGCCAATATTCAACATCCTTAAAGAAAAGAGCTTTCAACCCAGAATTTCATATCCAGCCAAACTGAGCTTCATAAGTGAAGGAAAATAAAATCCTTCACGAACAAGCAAGTACTCAGAGATTTTGTCACCACTAGGCCTGCTTTACAAGAGCTCCTGAAAGAGGCACTACACATAGAAAGAAACAACCAGTTCCAGCCATCCTAAAAGCATACCAAATGATAAGACCATCAACAAAATGAAGAATGTACATGAACCAACGGGCAAAACAGCCAGCTAGCATCAAAATGGCAGTATCAAATTCACACATAACAATATTAACCCTGAATGTAAATGGGCTAAATGCCAATCAAAAGACACAGACTGGCAAATTGGATAAAACCAAAACCCATCGGTGTGCTGTATCCAGGAAACCACCTCACATGCAAGATACACAAAGGCTCAAAATAAAGGGATGGAGGAAGATTTACCAAGCAAATGGAGAGCAAAAAAAAGCAGGAGTTGCAATTCTCATCTCTGATAAAATAGACTTTAAAGTAACAAAGATCAAAAGGGACAAAGAAGGTCATTACATAATGGTAAAAGGATTGATTTTTGAAGGGTTTTTCTTGTCTCTATCTCCTTCAGTTCTGCTCTGATCTTAGTTATTTCTTGTCTTCGGCTAGGTTTTGAGCTTTTTTGATCTTGCTCCTCTAGCTCTTTCAATTTTGACGATAGGGTGTCAATTTTGGATCTCTCCACTCTTCTCATGTGGGCACTTATTGCTATATATTTTCCTCTACAGACTGCTTTAAATGTGTCCCAGAGATTCTGGTACGTTGTGTCTTCATTCTCATTGGTTTCAAAGAACTTCTTTATTTCTGCCTTCATTTCATTGTTTATCCAATCAACATTTAAGAGCCAGTTGTTCAGTTTCCATGAAGCTGTGCGGTTCTGAGTTATTTTCTGAATTCTGAGTTCCAACTTGATTGCACTATGGTCTGAGAGACTGTTTGTTATGATTTCCATTGTTTTGCATTTGCTGAGGAGTGCTTTACTTCCAATTATGTGGTCAATTTTGGAGTAGGTATGATGTGGTGCTGAGAAGAATGTATATTCTGTGGATTTGGGGTGGAGAGTTCTGTAAATGTCTATCAGGTTTGCTTGTTCCAGGTCTGAGTTCAAGTCCTGGATATCCTTGTTAATTTTCTGTCTGGTTGATCTGTCTGCTATTGACAGTGGAGTGTTAAAGTCTCCCACTATTATTGTGTGGGAGTCTAAGTCCCTTTGTAAGTCATTAAGAACTTGCCTTATATATCTGGGTGCTCCTACATTGGGTCCATATATATTTAGAATCGTTATCTCTTCTTGTTGTATCGATCCTTTTACCATTATGTAATGACCTTCTTTGTCCCTTTTGATCTTTGTTACTTTAAAGTCTATTTTATCAGAGATGAGAATTGCAACTCATGCTTTTTTTTGCTCTCCATTTGCTTGGTAAATCTTCCTCCATCCTTTTATTTTGAGCCTTTGTGTATCTTTGCATGTGAGGTGGGTTTCCTGGATACAGCACACCAATGGGTTTTCGTTTTTTATCCAATTTGCCAGTCTGTGTCTTTTGATTGGTGCATTTAGCCCATTTACATTCAGGGTTAATATTGTTATGTGTGAATTTGATACTGCCATTTTGATGCTAGCTGGCTGTTTTGCCCGTTGGTTCATGTACATTCTTCATTTTGTTGATGGTCTTTAGCATTTGGTATGCTTTTAGGATGGCTGGAACTGGTTGTTTCTTTCTATGTGTAGTGCCTCTTTCAAGAGCTCTTGTAAAGCAGGCCTAGTGGTGACAAAATCTCTGAGTACTTGCTTGTTCGTGAAGGATTTTATTTTTCCTTCACTTATGAAGCTCAGTTTGGCTGGATATGAAATTCTGGGTTGAAACTCTTTTCTTTAAGGATGTTGAATATTGGCCCCCACTCTCTTCTGGCTTGTAGAGTCTCTGCCGAGAGATCTGCTGTGAGTCTGATGGGCTTCCTTTGTGGGTGACCTGACCTTTCTCTCTGCCTGCCCTTAGTATTTTCTCCTTCGTTTCAACCCTAGTGAATCTGACGATTATGTGCCTTGGGGTTGCTCTTCTTGCAGAGTATCTTTGTGGTGTTCTCTGTATTTCCTGGAGTTGAGTATTGACCTGTCTTGCTAGGTTGGGGAAATTTTCCTGGATAATATCCTGAAGAGTGTTTTCCAGCTTGATTCATTCTCTTCATCACATTCTGGTATACCTATGAAACGTAGGTTGGGTCTCTTCACATAGTCCCACATTTCTTGGAGATTTTGTTCATTCCTTTTTGTGCTTTTTTCTTTAATCTTGGTTTCTCGTTTTATTTCATTGAGTTGATCTTCAACTTCTGATATTCTTTCTTCTGCTTGGTCAATTCGGCTGTTGAAACTTGTGCATGCTTCAAAGTTCTCGTGTTGTGTTTTTCAGCTCCTTCAATTCATTCATATTCCTCTCTAAGTTGTCCATTCTCGTTATCAATTCCTCGAATCTTTTTCAAATCTTTTTCTAGGTTCTTAGTTTCTTTGCACTGGTTTAGAACATGTTCCTTTAGCTCACTGAAGTTTCTCATTATCCACTTTCTGAAGTCTGATTCCGCATTTCGTCACATTCATTCTCCGTCCAGCTTTGTTCCCTTGCTGGTGAGGAGTTTTGGTCCTTTGTGGAGGTGAGGTGTTTTGGTTTTGGGTGTTTTCCTCTTTTTTGCGCTGGTTTCTTCCCATCTTTATGGATTTATCCGCCTGTTGTCTTAGTATTGGCTGATTTTTCAATTGGGTCTCTGTGTGGGCACTGAGATTGTTGATGATGAAGTATTTCTGTTACTTAGTTTTCCTCTAATGATCTTTCCTTCACGAACAAGCAAGTACTCAGAGATTTTGTCACCACTAGGCCTGCTTTACAAGAGCTCCTGAAAGAGGCACTACACATAGAAAGAAACAACCAGTTCCAGCCATACTAAAAGCATATCAAATGCTAAGACCATCAACAAAATGAAGAATGTACATGAACCAACGGGCAAAACAGCCAGCTAGCATCAAAATGGCAGTATCAAATTCACACATAACAATATTAACCCTGAATGTAAATGGGCTAAATGCCAATCAAAAGACACAGACTGGCAAATTGGATAAAACCAAAACCCATCGGTGTGCTGTATCCAGGAAACCACCTCACATGCAAGATACACAAAGGCTCAAAATAAAGGGATGGAGGAAGATTTACCAAGCAAATGGAGAGCAAAAAAAAGCAGGAGTTGCAACTCTCATCTCAGATAAAATAGACTTTAAAGTAACAAAGATCAAAAGGGACAAAGAAGGTCATTACATAATGGTAAAAAAATCGATACAACAAGAAGAGATAACGATTCTAAATATATATGGACCCAATGTAGGAGCACCCAGATATATAAGGCAAGTTCTTAATGACTTACAAAGGGACTTGAACTCCCACACAATAATAGTGGGAGACTTTAACACTCCACTGTCAATAGCAGACAGATCAACCAGACAGAAAATTAACAAGGATATCAGGACTTGAACTCAGACCTGGAACAAGCAAACCTGATAGACATTTACAGAACTCTCCACCCCAAATCCACAGAATATACATTCTTCTCAGCACCACATCACACCTACTCCAAAATTGACCACATAATTGGAAGTAAAGCACTCCTCAGCAAATGCAAAACAACGGAAATCATAACAAACAGTCTCTCAGACCATAGTGCAATCAAGTTGGAACTCAGAATTCAGAAAATAACTCAGAACCGCACAGCTTCATGGAAACTGAACAACTGGCTCTTGAATGTTGATTGGATAAACAATGAAATGAAGGCAGAAATAAAGTTCTTTGAAACCAACGAGAATGAAGACACAACGTACCAGAATCTCTGGGACACATTTAAAGCAGTCTGTAGAGGAAAATATATAGCAATAAGTGCCCACATGAGAAGAGTGGAGAGATCCAAAATTGACACCCTATCGTCAAAATTGAAAGAGCTAGAGGAGCAAGATCAAAAAAGCTCAAAACCTAGCCGAAGACAAGAAATAACTAAGATCAGAGCAGAACTGAAGGAGATAGAGACAAGAAAAACCCTTCAAAAATCAATAAATCTAAGAGCTGGTTTTTGAAAGATCAACAAAATAGACAGACCACTAGCCAGACTGATAAAAAGAAGAGAACAACCAAATAGATGCAATAAAAACGATAAAGGAAATCACCACAGATTCCACAGAAATTCAAACCATCATCAGAGAATACTACAAACAACTCTATGCACATAAACTAGTAAATCAGGAAGAAATGGATAAATTCCTGGACGCCTGTGTCCTCCCAAGCCTAAACCAGGAGGAAGCGAAACTATGAATAGACCAATAACAAGGTCTGAAGTTGAGGCAGCAATTAAACCTACCACACAAAAAGCCCAGGTCCAGATGGGTTCACAGCTGAATTCTACCAGACACACAAGAGGATCTGGTACCATTCCTTCTGAAACTATTCAAATAATCCAAAGAGGAACCCTTCCCAAATCATTTTATGAGACCAACATCATCCTGATACCAAAACCTGGCAGAGACTCAACAAGAAAAGAAAACTTCAGGCCAATATCCATGATGAACATAGATGCAAAATCTTCAATAAAATACTGGCAAACCGATTGCAACAGCACATTAAAAAACTTATCCATCATGATCAAGTAGGATTCATCCGGGGATGCAAGGCTGGTTCAACATACGCAAGTCTATAAATGTAATTCACCACATAAACAGAAGCAAAAACAAAATCACATGATTATCTCAATTGATGCAGAGAAGGCATTTGACAAAATTCAACAGCCCTTTATGCTAAAAACCCTCAATAAACTTGGTATTGATGGAACATATCTCAAAGTAATAAAAGCTATTTATGACAAACCAACAGCCAATATCATACTTAATGGGCAAAAACTGGAAGCATTCCCTTTGAAATCCGGCACTGAACAAGGATGCCCTCTCTCACCACTTCTATTCAACATAGTACTGGAAGTTCTAGCCAGAGCAATCAGGCAAGAAAAAGAAATAAAGGGTATTCAAATAGGAAAGGTGGAAGCCAAATTGTCTCTATTTGCAGACGACATGAGATTGTTGATGATGAAGTATTTCTGTTACTTAGTTTTCCTCTAATGATCTTTCCTCTCTGCTGTATGAGTACTGAGGTCCACTCAGGCCCTGCTTGTCTGGGGTATACCTGCAGCAGCTGCAGCACAATGAGGATGATACCAGTTTCTTCTTCTGCTGCCCTTGTTCCAGAATGATGCCAGCCAAATTTCAGTCTGATTAGTCCTTTTCTGGGTGACTCCTTGGATATACAGAGGTCAGGAGCTGCTTGAGGACACAGTCTGTACTTTATAGGAGCTCCAGTGCTGAGCTGAGCTGTTGTTCATTCAGAGTTGTTGGGTGGTTGTTTATGTCTGCTGCAATGGAACTCATAAAGCACCACTCTTTTTTTTTTACCCTTAGATGCTCTGTCTCAGGAGTTGGGGCTTTCTTTATGAGTATCTGTTGCACTGTCCTGCCCCACTAGATGGCAGTCTATTCACTATTTACCTGCCAGCGCTCTGACCTGCTGGTGCGGGTCCGCGCTTTTGCTGCTGGGCTCCCTTCTGCTGTGGAGCACGGAGTCTCTCTGTTATGGCAGGTTGCCTCAGCAATGGCAGGCAGTCCTGGGCGGTACTTAAGTGGGGGTGCACTTCGTCATCAATGGTGGATGCCCCTCCCTGACCGGGCTGCACCGTCCCAGATGCCGGCAACAAAACTCTCAGCCCCAAGCGCCTCCAGTCGCCGCCCTGCTTGTCCTGTGAGCATGGGACCCGCCGAGCCCGATCACCCAGCTCCCTGCCTCAGAGTCCGTCCTCTCTCTCTCTTCCTCTCCCAAGCTGAAAGGTTGACTCTCTCACTGGCGCCCCAGGAGCCTGCCGATAGGGCACTGGGATCCGTGCGATCTCCCGTGCCGCTGCCCACTACCCCGGCTCAGATCACGCTTCCCAGGAAACTCCTGGTCTGGCTCACTGTCCAAGTCCCGTTCAATCAGATGGACATGCCAATCTGCCCTTCCAAATCTCAGACTGCCGGTTTAACAGGGCACCCAGACCAGCGATTTCCGCGCGGGTCCCGCCATGCGGCGCTGTGCTGCGGCGCAGGCCAAAGAGGCGGCGGGACCCGGCTGCGTTAGCGGCTTGCTAGCGTTGGTGTCTCCCACACCTGAAACCTTCAACGCTCTGTGGGCATAAAAGGAACATCCGAGGATGCGGCTAGGACTCACCCTCTGCGCCTTCACCGAGAGCTGCAATCCTGAGTCACCTCTCTGACGCCATCTTGCCTCCACACAAATCAGTAGTACTGTGTTTTAAATTTTGGCTTCCAAATATTTGTTGTTAGTGTATAGAAACACAATTGATACTTATGTGTTGATGTTATATGCTGTGGTGGTTGCCAAACTCAGTAATGTGGTTTGTCCGTGTCCTCATCCAATCTCATCTTGAATTGTACTTCCCATAATCCTCACATGTTGTAGGCGGGACCTGGGAGAGGTAACTGAATCACAGGAGCAGTTACCCTCATGCCGTTCTTGTAATAGTGAGTGAGGTCTCATGAGATCTGATGGCTTTATAAGGGGCTTTTCCTTCTTTACTTGGCACTTCCCTCTCCTGCCGCCATATGAGACAGGATGTGTTTGGTTCCCCTTCCACCATGATTGTAAGTTTCCTGAGGCCTTTCCAGCCATGCAGATCTGTGAGTCAACTAAACCTCTTTCCTTTATATTACCCAGTCTTGGGCAGTTCTTTATAGCTGCATGAGTACAGACTAATACAATCAATTATTAGTGTTAGGATATTTCTTGGAATTTTTTACATAGAGAGTCATATTATCTAGTAATAGTAGCAGTTTTATTTCTTTCCTAGTTATTGTGACTTATTTTTTGGCTTTATTTTGGTGGGCAGAAATTCCAAAGTTACAACGACTAGGAATGGTGACAGTAGACATTCTCATCTTAGCTTTGATCTTAGGTGGGAAGCATTTACTCTTTCACCACTACGTGTGATGTTAGCTGCAGTGTTTTTGTAGATGCCTTTTATCATGTTGAGGTAGTTCTCCTTCATTATT
>JAKFGQ010000826.1:0-14078 GCA_021498475.1 Saguinus midas | reverse complement strand
GAGTGTTTATATGAAATAGACTGCTGAGTACTTTACATTTGTTCATTTTTCATTGAGGTTATGTGTCAGTGGCCATATAAAATGGAATCCTGACTAATCCACACGTGCATAATATCCACTGAGGCTATGAATGCGTGTCCTAATAAAATAGACTCCTGGCTACTCTACAGGTGTACATTATTTACCGAGGCTCTGAATGAATGTCCATCGAAAATGGACTCAAAACTATTCTCCAGGTGTATGTTATACAGTGAGGCTCTGAAGATGTTGCCAAATTAATTAGATTCCTTACTATATCTGGGGCCTGTCTTATTCACTGAGGCTCTGAATATGTGTCTACATGAAATAGACTCCTGACTACACCACATTATTCAGTGACATCTGAATTAGAGGCCACATGAAAAAGTCTCCTGACTATTCCACAGGTGTGCCTTATTTAGTGAGAATGTGAATGAGGGGATAAAGGTAAATCCTGACTATTTCCCCAGGTGTGTACACTTAGTGAGGCTCTTAACGAGTGGTCATAGGAAAGAGACATCTGACTATTCAGCAGGTGTGCATTATTTAGTGATTCTTTGAATGAGTGGCCATAAAAAATAGACTCCAGACTATATCCCAAGTGTGTAATATTCAGTGAGGCTGTGAAGAATCCTCTGTATACCTTCTTTCTCCTGTGTACATCACCCCTCTCTTGTTTGTATCCTTCTCTCTCCTGTGTGTATCCTCCTCTCCTGTGTGTACGCCCTTTTTTCTCTGTGTATCCCCCTTACCTGTGTGTATCCTCCTCTTTCCTGTGTGAATCCCCCTTTCTCTTGTGTTTATCCATTTTTTCCTGTGTGTATGCCCCTCTCTCCTGTGTGTACCCTCCTCCTCCTGTGTATATCACTACCTCCTGTGTATATCCCTCTCTCCTCTGTGTATTCTTCTGTACATTGATTGTGCATTCTGAAACCCTACTGAAGTTGTTTATCAGCTCCAGGATGCTTTTGGCAATCTTTGGTGTTTTCTAGGCATAGAACCATCTCCACAATGAAGTGACAGTTTTATTTCTTTTACTATTTGAATACTTTTATTTTTCTCTTGCCTGATTGCTCCAGGTAGAACTTCCAGTACTATGTTGAATAGAAGCAGTGAGCAGACATCCTTTTATTGTTCCAGTTCTCAAGGAGAATGCTTCCAGCTTTGCCTGTTCAGTATGATGTTGGCTGTGGGTTTATCATAGAGGCTCTCATTATCTTGAGGTGTGTTCCTTCAATGTCTAGTGATGGCTTTCATCACTAAGGGATGTTGCATTTTATCAAAAGTATTTTCTGTGTCTATTGAGATGATACAGTTTTGTTTATGTGGTGAATCACACTTACTTATTTGCATATGTGGAACCAACCCTGAAGCTCAGAAATAAAGCCTACTTGATCATGGTGAATTAACTTGTTGATGAAAACCACTAATATTCTGTTTCCTAGTTTATGCTTGTCTAATGTTTTTAGTTACCTCTTTGTCTTTTTAAACCATCTTTAGTCTCTGTTCTTTATTGTACTTAAAAAAAAAAAGAAGCAAGCAGGAGCTCCACAAAAATGATAAAGTCTTTCTTCACTCACCCCGGCTGTGTACCCACCTCAACAGAGTCCCAGCTCAGTTCAGGCTGACTTCCCTCCCTCTTGGCTTAATTCTCTAAACACTACAAAACCACTATAAAGGCTGTACATTTGATTTAAGAAAAAAGGAGTATTTGGTATCTTTTACTGTGAATGAAGAAGTGCACAGACATACATAACAACCAAATTAAAGGCAAAATGTGTCAAATGCAGGCAACAGGCTTAGAGAAGGTATGACAGGGAGAGGCTCTCCAGTCAATGTTTTTCTTAAACTTCTATAGAAATGAGGAAGTGAAAGCATGATTGTGAGAAAGCAAGGAAATAGCTCAGAAGCCACATCCCTGGCACTATTATTAAACCACTACTTACCTTCAAATCTGCTTAGAGATAAAAATGGTTTACCTCCTTTCCAAGCAGAATCAGAATTATTTCTATTTCAATTCTCTCTTCCCTCATTATGAAGAGGAGAAAAAAGCTGGCTACAACAAATATTGTTCCAAGTAAGATTTTAAAATTAAGGTCAGCTGAACCTGTACTAAATAGTCCTTTTAAATGACCAGATCTTATGTTTGGAAATACACGATGGGTAGGGTGTATACCAGTGTGAAAGAGGAACTCCTACATAGTGCCATACAGTGTTAACTCTCCCAAAATTTGGTTAATTGCAACTCCTTACTAAGAGTCTATGAATGACAGCTCTCCAGACATGGAGGAATGCTTATTTCTAACTACCTTAAAAAGCCTAGAATTTTGATAAATGGCTTTTCCCACTTGGGAATTTTATCTCCATAGACATCAAGGGAAAAGTACAGTTATGTTACAATGCTTACTTTGAAAATTCAAATTTGTTCCAATACAATTATCAGTTAACAATTTAAGCATAAGGCAAATTTTACTTTTGCTTAAGTACAATTTTATCCATGTAAAACTAGGTCAACACAGAAAACTATACCCATCTGAACCAACCAAGTGGGAACACAAAATGTTGCACCTCAAACAACTACCAGTTACCTTAGTTGACTATGTGTTATGAGCCACACTCATCCACAGACTGTTAAAACAACTTTTCCTTCACTTTCAGAAAACCTTCTTTCTACCACTTTACAATAATTCACAAACTGCAATCATTCCTAAGACTTTGTCAAGCCAGGTAAACTGCCATATTATTATACTATTTATGTAATTCTTCACATTTGACATGTGTTACCATTACTGTTTTGGCCACTGTTTTATTAGGTTCTCTTAATGGGTTACTGAAAAGTTTGAGTGTTGTGCCTCTAGTTTCCATTTTCATTCATAAGCCCTCTGATTTTTTATTGCACAATTTTGCACAGCAGAGTGATTTTGGGGAATGCATATGTCTCATTATAGAAAAATGGACTGAATTTTGAAAGCAGTAAGCATAGACCATCCACTATTCTTTCAATCAACCATAAAGGAAATGCTAAAGAGCTGTCTACTTTATGTAAAAAGACTCTTAATGTTTTGATTTGGCTCCCTGTTCAGTGAGATGTTAAGTTTCTTCTTCTTTTTTTTAATTTTTGTTGCATTATAGGTTTTGGGGTACATGTGCAGAATGTGCAAGATAGTTGCATAGGTACACACATGGCAGTGTGCTTTGCTGCCTTCCTCCCTTCACCCATACTTGGCATTCACCCCCAGGCTATCCCTCCCCAGCACCCCCCACTGTCCCTCCCCCATTCCCCTCAATAGACCCCAGTGTGTAATAGACCCCCTCCCTGTGTCCATGTGTTCTCATTTTTCTCACCCACCTATGAGTGAGTATATGCGGTATTTCTTTTTCTGTTCTTGTGTCAGTTTGCTGAGAATGATGTTCTCAGATTCATCCATGTCCTTACAAAGGACACAAACTCATCATTTTTGATTGCTGCATAATATTCCATGGTGTATATGTGCCACATTTTCCCAGTCAGTCTATCATCGATGGGCATTTGGGTTGGTTCCAGGTCTTTGCTATTGTAAACAGTGCTGCAATGAACATTCGTGTGCATGTGTCCTTATAGTAGAATGATTTATAGTCCTTTGGATATATACCCAGTAATGGGATTGCTGGGTCAAATGGAATTTCTATTTCTAGGTCCTGAGGAATCGCCACACTGTCTTCCACAATGGTTGAACTAATTTACACTCCCACCAACAGTGTAAGAGTGTTCCTATTTCTCCACATCCTCTCCAGCATCTGCTGTCTCCAGATTTTTTAATGATCGCCATTCTAACTGGTGTGAGATGGTATCTCAATGTGGTTTTGATTTGCATCTCTCTAATGACCAGTGATGATGAGCACTTTTTCATATGTTTGTTGGCCTCATGTATGTCTTCTTTTGTAAAGTGTCTGTTCATATCCTTTGCCCATTTTTGAATGGGCTTGTTTATTTTCCTGTAAATCTGTTTGAGTTCTTTGTAAATTCTGGATATCAGCCCTTTGTCAGATGTGTAAACTGCAAAGATTTTTTCCCATTCTGATGGTTGCCGATTCACTCTAGTGACTGTTTCTTTTGCCGTGCAGAAGCTGTGGAGTTTGATTAGGTCCCATTTGTCTATTTTGGCTTTTGTTGCCAATGCTTTTGGTGTTTTGTTCATGAAGTCCTTGCCTACTCCTATGTCCTGAATGGTTTTGCCTAGATTTTCTTCTAGGGTTTTTATGGTGTCAGGTCTTATGTTAAGTCTTTAATCCATCTGGAGTTAATTTTAGTGTAAGGTGTCAGGAAGGGGTCCAGTTTCTGCTTTCTGCACATGGCTAGCCAGTTTTCCCAACACCATTTATTAAATAGGAATCCTTTCCCATTGCCTGTTTTGTCTGGTTTATCAAAGATAATATGGTTGTAGATATGTTGTGTTGCCTCCGATGCTTCTGTTCTGTTCCATTGGTCTATATCTCTGTTTTGGTACCAGTACCATGCTGTTTTGATTACTGTAGCCTTGTAGTATAGTTTGAAGTCTGGTGTGATGCCTCCACTGTGTTCTTTTTGCTTAGAATTGACTTGGCTATGCGGGCTCTTTTTGGTTCCATATGAAATTCATGGTGGTTTTCCAGTTCTGTGAAGAAATTCAATGGTAGTTTGATGGGGATAGCATTGATTGTGTAAATTACTTTGGGCAGTATAGCCATTTTCACGATATTGATTCTTCTAACCACGAACATGGAATGTTTCTCCATCTGTTTGTGTCCTCTCTTATTTCGTTGAGCAGTGGTTTGTAGTTTTCCTTAAAGGGTCCCTTACATTCCTTGTGAGTTGTATTCCTAGGTATTTTATTTTCTTTGTAGCAATTGTGAATGGCAGTTCGTTCTTGATTTGGTTCTCTTTAAGTCTGTTATTGGTGTATAGGAATGCTTGTGATTTTTGACATTGATTTTATATCCTGAGACTTTGCTGAAGTTGCTTATCAGTTTCAGGAGCTTTTGGGCTGAGGTGATGGGGTCTTCTAGGTATACTATCATGTCGTCTGCAAATAGAGACAATTTGGCTTCCACCTTTCCTATTTGAATACCCTTTATTTCTTTTTCTTGCCTGATTGCTCTGGCTAGAACTTCCAGTACTATGTTGAATAGGAGTGGTGAGAGAGGGCATCCTTGCCTACTCCTATGTCCTGAATGGTTTTGCCTAGATTTTCTTCTAGGGTTTTTATGGTGTCAGGTCTTACATTTAAGTCTTTAATCCATCTGGAGTTAATTTTAGTGTAAGGTGTCAGGAAGGGGTCCAGTTTCTGCTTTCTGCACATGGCTAGCCAGTTTTCCCAACACCATTTATTAAATAGGAATCCTTTCCCATTGCTTGTTTTTGTCTGGTTTATCAAAGATTAATATGGTTGTAGATATGTTGTGTTGCCTCCGATGCTTCTGTTCTGTTCCATTGGTCTATATCTCTGTTTTGGTACCAGTACCATGCTGTTTTGATTACTGTAGCCTTGTAGTATAGTTTGAAGTCTGGTAGTGTGATGCCTCCCACTGTGTTCTTTTTGCTTAGAATTGACTTGGCTATGCGGGCTCTTTTTGGTTCCATATGAAATTCATGGTGGTTTTCCAGTTCTGTGAAGAAATTCAATGGTAGTTTGATGGGGATAGCATTGATTGTGTAAATTACTTTGGGCAGTATAGCCATTTTCACGATATTGATTCTTCCTAACCACGAACATGGAATGTTTCTCCATCTGTTTGTGTCCTCTCTTATTTCGTTGAGCAGTGGTTTGTAGTTTTCCTTAAAGAGGTCCCTTACATTCCTTGTGAGTTGTATTCCTAGGTATTTTATTTTCTTTGTAGCAATTGTGAATGGCAGTTCGTTCTTGATTTGGTTCTCTTTAAGTCTGTTATTGGTGTATAGGAATGCTTGTGATTTTTGCATTGATTTTATATCCTGAGACTTTGCTGAAGTTGCTTATCAGTTTCAGGAGCTTTTGGGCTGAGGTGATGGGGTCTTCTAGGTATACTATCATGTCGTCTGCAAATAGAGACAATTTGGCTTCCACCTTTCCTATTTGAATACCCTTTATTTCTTTTTCTTGCCTGATTGCTCTGGCTAGAACTTCCAGTACTATGTTGAATAGGAGTGGTGAGAGAGGGCATCCTTGTCTAGTGCCAGATTTCAAAGGAATGCTTCCAGTTTTTGCCCATTAAGTATGATATTGGCTGTTGGTTTGTCATAAATAGCTTTTATTACTTTGAGATATGTTCCATCAATACCAAGTTTATTGAGGTTTTAGCATAAAGGGCTGTTGAATTTTGTCAAATGCCTTCTCTGCATCAATTGAGATAATCATGTGGTTTTTGTTTTTGCTTCTGTTTATGTGGTGAATTACATTTATAGACTTGCGTATGTTGAACCAGCCTTGCATCCCAGGATGAATCCTACTTGATCATGATGGATAAGTTTTTAATGTGCTGTTGCAATCGGTTTGCCAGTATTTTATTGAAGATTTTTGCATCTATGTTCATCATGGATATTGGCCTGAAGTTTTCTTTTCTTGTTGAGTCTCTGCCAGGTTTTGGTATCAGGATGATGTTGGTCTCATAAAATGATTTGGGAAGGGTTCCTCTTTTGGATTATTTGGAATAGTTTCAGAAGGAATGGTACCAGATCCTCTTTGTTGTGTGTCTGGTAGAATTCAGCTGTGAACCCATCTGGACCTGGGCTTTATTTGTGTGGTAGGCTCTTAATTGCTGCCTCAACTTCAGACCTTGTTATTGGTCTATTCATAGTTTTGGCTTCCTCCTGGTTTAGGCTTGGGAGGACACAGGCGTCCAGGAATTTATCCATTTCTTCCTGATTTACTAGTTTATGTGCATAGAGTTGTTTGTAGTATTCTCTGATGATGGTTTGAATTTCTGTGGAATCTGTGGTGATTTCCCCTTTATCATTTTATTGCATCTATTTGGTTGTTCTCTCTTTTCTTTTTATCAGTCTGGCTAGTGGTCTGTCTATTTTGTTGATCTTTTCAAAACCAGCTCTTAGATTTATTGATTTTTGAAGGGTTTTTCTTGTCTCTATCTCCTTCAGTTCTGCTCTGATCTTAGTTATTTCTTGTCTTTGGCTAGGTTTTGAGCTTTTTGATCTTGCTCCTCTAGCTCTTTCAATTTTGATAGGGTGTCAATTTTGGATCTCTCCACTCTTCTCATGTGGGCACTTATTGCTATATATTTTCCTCTACAGACTGCTTTAAATGTGTCCCAGAGATTCTGGTACGTTGTGTCTTCATTCTCGTTGGTTTCAAAGAACTTCTTTATTTCTGCCTTCATTTCATTGTTTATCAATCAACATTCAAGAGCCAGTTGTTCAGTTTCCATGAAGCTGTGTGGTTCTGAGTTATTTTCTGAATTCTGAGTTCCAACTTGATTGCACTATGGTCTGAGAGACTGTTTGTTATGATTTCAGTTGTTTTGCATTTGCTGAGGTGCTTTACTTCCAATTATGTGGTCAATTTTGGAGTAGGTGTGATGTGGTGCTGAGAAGAATGTATATTCTGTGGATTTGGGGTGGAGAGTTCTGTAAATGTCTATCAGGTTTGCTTGTTCCAGGTCTGAGTTCAAGTCCTGGATATCCTTGTTAATTTTCTGTCTGGTTGATCTGTCTGCTATTGACAGTGGAGTGTTAAAGTCTCCCACTATTATTGTGTGGGAGTCTAAGTCTCTTTGTAAGTCATTAAGAACTTGCCTTATATATCTGGGTGCTCCTACATTGGGTCCATATATATTTAGAATCGTTAGCTCTTCTTGTTGTATCGATCCTTTTACCATTATGTAATGACCTTCTTTGTCCCTTTTGATCTTTGTTGCTTTAAAGTCTATTTTATCAGAGATGAATTGCAACTCCTGCTTTTTTTTGCTCTCCATTTGCTTGGTAAATCTTCCTCCATCCTTTATTTTGAGCCTTTGTGTATCTTTGCATGTGAGGTGGGTTTCCTGGATACAGCACACCGATGGGTTTTGGTTTTTATCCAATTTGCCAGTCTGTGTCTTTTGATTGGTGCATTTAGCCCATTTACATTTAGGGTTAATATTGTTATGTGTGAATTTGATACTGCCATTTTGATGCTAGCTGGCTGTTTTGCCCATTGGTTCATGTAGATTCTTCATTTTGTTGATGGTCTTTAGCATTTGGTATGCTTTTAGGATGGCTGGTACTGGTTGTTTCTTTCTATGTGTAGTGCCTCTTCAGGAGCTCTTGTAAAGCAGGCCTAGTGGTGACAAAATCTCTGAGTACTTGCTTGTTCATGAAGGATTTTATTTTTCCTTCACTTATGAAGCTCAGTTTGGCTGGATATGAAATTCTGGGTTGAAAGTTCTTTCTTTAAGGATGTTGAATATTGGCCCCCACTCTCTTCTGGCTTGTAGAGTCTCTGCCGAGAGATCTGCTGTGAGTCTGATGGGCTTCCTTTGTGGGTGACCTGACCTTCTCTCTGGCTGCCCTTAGTATTTTCTCCTTCATTTCAACCCTGGTGAATCTGACGATTATGTGCCTTGGGGTTGCTCTTCTTGCGAGTATCTTTGTGGTGTTCTCTGTATTTCCTGGAGTTGAGTATTGACCTGTCTTGCTAGGTTGGGGAAATTTTCCTGGATAATATCCTGAAGAGTGTTTTCCAGCTTGGATTCATTCTCTTCATCACATTCTGGTACACCTATCAAACGTAGGTTGGGTCTCTTCACATAGTCCCACATTTCTTGGAGATTTTGTTCATTCCTTTTTGTGCTTTTTCTTTAATCTTGGTTTCTCATTTTATTTCATTGAGTTGATCTTCAACTTCTGATATTCTTTCTTCTGCTTGGTCAATTCGGCTGTTGAAACTTGTGCATGCTTCAGTTCTCGTGTTGTGTTTTTCAGCTCCTTCAATTCATTCATATTCCTCTCTAAGTTGTCCATTCTTGTTATCAATTCCTCGAATCTTTTTTCAAATCTTTTTCAAGGTTCTTAGTTTCTTTGCACTGATTTAGAACATGTTCTTTAGCTCACTGAAGTTTCTCATTATCCACTTTCTGAAGTCTGATTCCGTCATTTTGTCACATTCATTCTCCGTCCAGCTTTGTTCCTTGCTGGTGAGGAGTTTTGGTCCTTGTAGGAGGTGAGGTGTTTTGGTTTTGGGTGTTTTCCTCCTTTTTGCTGGTTTCTTCCCATCTTTATGGATTTATCCACCTGTCGTCTTAGTAGTTGCTGATTTTTCAATTGGGTCTCTGTGTGGATGAGATTGTTGATGATGAAATATTTCTGTTACTCAGTTTTCCTTCCAATTGTCTCGCCCCTCTGCTGTATGAGTGCTGAGGTCCACTCCAGGCCCTGCTTTTCTGGGGTATACCTGCAGCAGCTGTGGAACAGTGAGGGATGATACCAGTTTCTTCTTCTGCTGTCTTTGTTCCAGAATGATGCCCGCCAAATGTCAGTCTGATTAGTCCTTTTTGGGGTGACTCTTTGGATATACAGGGGTCAGGAGCTGCTTGAGGAGACGGTCTGTGCTTTATAGGAGCTCCAGTGCTGAGCTGTGAGCTCCCTTGTTCATTCAGGGTTGTTGGGAGGTTGTTTATGTCTGCTGCAATAGAACTCATAAAACACCACCCCATTTTTTCCCCCTTAGATGCTCTGTCTCAGGGAGTTGGGGCTTTCTTTATGAGTATCTGTTGCACTGTCCTGCCCAACTAGGAGGCAGTCTATTCACTATTTGCCTGCCGGGGCTCTGCCCTCCTAGCATGGGTCTGCCCTGTTGCTGCTGGGCTCCCTTCTGCTGTGGAGTGCTCCCCCCTCCTGGTGGAGTCTCTCTGTTATGGCAGGTTGCCTCAGCAATGGCAGGCTGTGTCAGCCCTGGGCGGTACTTCAGTAGGGGCAGATTGTGTCAGTAATGGTGGACACCCCTCCCTCACTGGGCTGCACTGTCCTAGATGCCAGCAGCAAAACTCTCAGCCCCAAGCGCCTCCAGTCACCACCCTGCTTGTCCTCATGACGGTGGGACCTGCTGAGCCCAATCACCCAGCTCCCTGCCTCAGAGTCCGTCCTCTCTCTCTCTCTCTCTTCCTCTCCACAAGCTGAAAAGTCAACTCTCTCACTGGCACCCCAGTAGCCTGCTGATAGGGCACTGGGATCCATGCAATCTCCCATGCCACTGCCCACTGCACCAGCTCAGATCATGCTTCCCAGGAAACTCCTGGTCTGGCTCATTGTCCAAGTCCCATTCAATCAGATGGACATGCCAATCTGCCCTTCCAAATCTCAGATTGCTGGTTTAACAGGGCACCCAGACCAGTGAGTTCCATGCCGGGTCCCGCTGCGGCGCCTGCCGAAGTGGCCGCGCGAGCCGGCTGTGCTAGCCGGCTGTACTAGCGTCCTGTGTCTCTCCCACACCTGGGACTTTCAACACTCTGTGGGTGAAAAAGGTCCATCCAAGAATGTGGCTAGGACTCACCCTCTGCACCTTCACTGAGAGCTGCAATCCTGAGTCGCTTCTACGACGCCATCTTGCAAGTCCATCCCAAGATGTTAAGTTTCAACATGCAGATTCAACCCTATCAAGGTACAAATGTCATATTAAGACAATAGCAGGTTCATGAGGACCAACAAAACTCTTTTCTAATAATCACATTTTTAGAGTGGTATGTCAATTTTAGATGCCCAAGTCGGGGCTCTGTAATTAACAACACTGTTTCATTGTTTGCCTTTAACAGATCTGTTTTGTGCTTTCAGAACCACTACCATTTATTGAGCTTTATTATGGTGATGATGTTGACTATGATTGCAGAAAACAGCTGGTTGGGAAAAGCACAACTGACAAAATGTCAAACTAGATTTTTAAGTGTCAAAACATTTTCCAAGTATAATTTTGTCACATCCACATTTGACCTAGTCCATGAAAAAGCTTACTCTGCTTAGAATTTGAAATAATAGTATGATTTTTCTGTGACAAGCTTCTTTAGAGGCTACCCACAAAGTCCTTGTTCACAGTCTTCCAAACATAAAATTTAAAAGTTCTTACAAATAACCAATCTGTTAGAGATACTCACTTTAATTTTTTCTAAAGCTATGTTATATTGATTTCTCTTTCACCTTCATCATACATTTGAAAAATAAGATTACATAACATCACTGCTATCAATTAACCTCATCCTGATGTTTGATGTGGATTGTTTGTCCTTCTACACTGAATATTTAGTCTTGCAACATGTTCCACTAAGAAACTTAATAGTCTTCCAATGCCACATCTTACAACTCTAGAAAGAGAAGAAAACAGAAACACTGGTGGTATCTGTACTGAAATGTTACACTTAAAGATTTACTTTCAATGGCATGGAAGACCATCTCATATATGGTTATACTCACAGGTTTTGTCATGCATTGTACTATTAATAATTCTGTATTTGATAACATCATGAAATGACAGTACATTCTTAAAACCAAAAATGTTGAGCATGGTGGCTCATGCCTGTAATCCCAGCACTTTGAGAGGTCAGGTGGGGAACATGAGGTCAAGAGATTGAGACCATCCTGGTCAACATCTCTGTCTGTTTAAAAATACTTGCTGGGTGTGGTGGCATGTGTTATGTCCCAGCTACTTGGGAAGCTGATGCAGGAGAATTGCTTGAACCCAGGAGGTGGAGACTGCAGTGAGCTGAGATTGTGCCACTGCACTCCAGTCTGGTGACAGAGTGAGACTCCATCAAACAAACAAACAAACAATTATATTTAAACCAAAAGGATTCTCCTCTTTTTTTTTTTTTTAGACAGAGTCTCGCTGTGTCTCCCAGGCTGGAGGGCAGTGGCACAATCTCATCTCATTGCAACCTCTGCCTTCTGTTTAATTGCTCCTGTCTCAGCCTCCAGAGTAGCTGGGATTATAGGTACCTACCACCAATGGCTAATTTTTGTATTTTCAGTAGAGACGGGACCATGTTGGCCAGGCTGGTCTCAAACTCCTGACTTTGGGATCCACCCACCTTGGTCTTAAAGTGCTGGGATTATAGTATGAGACACTGAACCTGGTCCTTCCTCTTATTTCAAGTTTATTTAAAAGTATTGCCAACTTGTGAAATTTTAATTATGTTACATACTCTGTATTTACAAATAAGAATAAAGACATAAGAAATTAAGAACTTTCCATAAAATTAGAGACAAACTACCATAAAATACATTATTTAATGGTACTAGATTACATTAAAGCTTTCAGATTTTTTCAATTTATAACACATTGGGGTAAGTGATCAAGGTTGTTTATAGCCAGAAAAGGCTCCAGATACCCTAGAGACAACTAATCAATATACTGGCATATTTACAATTTATTGTTGGCACACCAGTGTTCTACAATCAAAGAAAGACCTAGATTATCTATATAATTGATTTTAAGCACAAAATTAAAAATTACATTATTTCATCATCTAGTTGAAAACTAGATTCAACAACACACACTAACCTTTAAAAAGTTTAAACATAAAATACCTTACAATTTTACTTAACTCATGTCTCCTTCTTCATTCAGTTGCAGCCATTTAACTTACAGAAGCCTATTCATGTGAGTGATACTAAAAATTCCTGCCTCACGGAATGTCAGGCACATAACCATCCTCTGTTGTATCTTATTTTCCTTACTCCTAAACTCTGTTATTGCCATTGGATAACATTTTGTAACTGCATATTAGAGGATTTATGTTGGTGTTTGTTTTAACTGATCTGAATTCTTGGTCTTCTGCTGATTGGTCTGTAGTAGTTACCTAAGTCCTAATGCTTGCTGCTCTTGCCCCCAATTCCAGATTCTTCCCTAACCCACAGTCCTAATCTTTTGCAGTGAAGTATGCTCAAAAATGTGTTGCCTATACTATTGCATAAACAAAATGCTTTAGGGTTATCAAATATAACTGTCTTTAAAAGAACTGGAATGAAGAGTCATTTCATTCTAATTTAAAAAGTAAAAGACATCTTATATCCATTTGGGGTTCAAGCTATGTGAATAATTGATGTATAATTAGTAGCAAAGTATGAGTTAATCAAACAATTATGTTATCTATCACCATATCAATTACTAAGAAATCACATTCAATTAGTTTACTTAGGTATTTGTTATCCCACTCAGCAACCTTAAAAGTTTTACTTAAGCATTTGCTGTCCCACTCAGCAACCTTAGAAGACTATTTATAGCTCCTGCCTCCATGTTGTCTTTGCTATCAGCCATGATGCACCACCAATAAAAAGTATCCTACTGGCACATTATATAGAAATCCCTTTGTGTAAAAACACACATAAAAAGCTGTGCATAAAAATTATATACAAAAATTAAAGGTTTATATGTCCTTCCGTGGTGATTTAAATGGAGATATTTACCAAATTTTCTAAAACAAATGAGAACAATAAAAAAGCAAAAGGGCTGGGCACAGTGGCACATGCTTGCAATTTCAGCACTCTGGGAGGCCAAGATGGGATGAATGCTTGTGGACAAGAATTTTTTTTTTAATTTTTATTGCATTATAGGTTTTGGGGTACATGTGCGAAACATGCAAGATAGTTGCATAGGTACACACATGGCAGTGTGTTTTGCTGCCTTCCTCCCCTTCACCACACTTGGCATTCATCCCCAGGCTATCCTCCCAGCCCCCACTGTCCCTCCCCATACCCCCAATAGACCCCAGTGTGTAGTAGACCCCACCCTGTGTCCATGTGTTCTCATTTTCTCACCCATCTATGAGTGAGAATATATGTATTTCTTTTTCTGTTCTTGTGTCAGTTTGCTGAGAATGATGTTCTCCAGATTCATCTATGTCCCTACAAAGGGCAAAAACTCATCATTTTTGATTGCTGCATAATATTCCATGGTGTATATGTGCCACATTTTTCCAGGTGGAAAAGAATTTAAGATCAGACTGGGCAACATAGCAAGACCCTCTTTCTCAAAAAATAAATAATAAATAACAAGGTGCATTTGTGCTTGTGTGTAGCCCAGTTACTTGGGAGACTGAAGTGAGAAGATTATAAAGCCTAGGAGTTGGAGGCTGCAGTGAGAGTC